>VYZM01001441.1:21648-66667 GCA_013398915.1 Dromas ardeola
CCAGCAGAGTTTACAGGTCACCCCTGCAGGGAGAGCTTGCATTTGTTCTAAATCCAATGGTGCTTCCAGTCTCTCTTGCTTTTTTTGCAAGCTGACTGTCCCGTAAGATCTGGCATCAGAGAGCTGAAACTCTTTAGTGCAAAAATACTCCCCCATAAAGTCTTACAAGTCTTTTCCTGGAAAAATTTGGCACCTACTGGGTGGCTGGCTCCTGTTTGATCTGTGTGTCGGCCTCGTAAAGACAGCACCCAGAACACCATCTGCAAGTACCTGGGCTCTCCTGGTGGAGCAGAGAGGTCAGGTTCAGAGCAATGGACTGGTGCTGGGACCCCCCTGCTCCTCCTCGAGAATTCACATGCCAGATATAGTGGGAAATAAAAAAAGCATTTTCTTAATGGATTATTTTAAAAAAAAAAAAGTTAACCGGGGTAGTGGAATGGTTTGCTCTAGAAGAGCCCCAGGCTCCCGAAGTACAGTGGATATAGTGACACCATCAGGCAGGGGTTTCCCTCCTCCCTCACACTGGGCACCAGAGCAGAGGACTCCCAAAATGCTGCATCGTGCTTCGACTCAGCATTCCCTCATTGTACGACAGTCATCAGCATCGAGCCTCTGCTTCTTCAGTGTTTCTCTGAGACTGCTGATCCCACTGCAGAAGTGAAGAAGATCTACCACCATCTTTCACCGAGTCCCTCTGGGCAACAGAAGCCGGGGGGGAAAAAAGGGGGCAGAAGATATTCACCAACTTTTTCTGATAAGCTACTCTGATAGAGTTGGCCCCAGGCAGGTGGACCGAGTTTCTTGCCTGGGTGCTCCCAGTTGCTTGCCTGCACGTGCTTGCTCTCTCTCTCTCGTACATCAGGTACAACAAGGTGAAGGCTTAAATTCAGAAGGGGCTTCCGCTCCAATGGGCAGGTACCAGGTTGGAGGGTGGTCTGGACTGGAGAAACAGAAGGAGCTGCACTGGATTTTGGGCAGAACAGCAGGATTGTTCTACGAGGACAGCACAGGGGCACAGCAGTTGGCACATTGTTTAGTCTGACTGCACGTGTGGGTTTTGTTTTTTTGCTTTTGCTTTTTCATTTTAATGCACACTGCCAGCATCTGGACGAGGTTGGTTGGTGGCGAGGTATTTGGCTCTCATGCTGGAGGTGTACTGGAAGAAGATAAGACAAAAAAACAAAACAAACAGAACAGAAAAGTAAGTCAGAATGACTAATGTAAACACAGAACCACAGATTACGACCACCTCCCAGCATAAAATGGTCTGTATTTACAGCAAGCATGTCAAGGAGCTGCTGTCTCGGTCTGACAAGGAAAGTTTCACAACACAAGTGCATACTCCACTCTGAGTCAGCCTGCTGCAAAGATGCTGGCCAGGTCAGTGCAGATGGGCTAACGATTTACCCAAGCTCTCCACAGAGAAGGAAATTCAATAGTGATTGAGACGAGATATGCCATACTTTGCTTGGGAGAAGAGAGGGAAATGGAAACCATGCAGAAAACCTGCCTCACACCTTCATCCTCTCTTAGTCATGTTATTGCTTTCAACCATGCCAGAAAAGGAGGTTGAAAAGAAAATGAGATTGCACTGCATTCTTACATTGCATTTTACGTCAACGAAGGCATCATAAGACTGCATGCATCACAGATGGGCAGTTTGAAAGAAAAGTGTGGAAGAATGAGTCTCTGAACAATTTACGCCCAAGGAAGAACAGACCCTGTCAGGCTGGAAACAGGCTGCCATCAAACAAGATGATATTAGCTAACAGTTATCAGATGGGTAATAATCCACTGAGGCTTGGGATCCGACCTGCATACTGTGCAGCAGTAGACAAGACTCCAGCTTGGGGGAGAAGAGAAAGTCAGAAAGACGAGAGGTTGTTCTGCTGGAGGGGGGAGTTGTTTTTTCTTATTTTCTTTTTTATACTAAGCAAGGTAATCCAAAACAGCCCCCAGAAGCTACTGAGGTAACATATGCCATTCAGCTTTGAATAACGAGCTGAAAAGCATGTAAATAATACCCGGCAGAAAGAACAAAAGACTTCTTGCCTCTTTATGCCAATGTGTTCAATGCCTTCATCATGACCACATTACTGCTTCTGGGATTCTGCTACCATGATACTAACAACCAAGCAATGAGGACAGACATTTTATTCCTCTTTTTATACCAGCTGGAGCTTGAATAATTCTATAATACCGACGTCTTACTTCCCAAGTGTGCTCCTCAGCATACTGACTTGTTATCACCTTTAAAACTGAACCACATAAAATAGCCGGTTAAACTGGCAGAGAGACAACTGAAAGGCAGTTCCACCCCAGGAGGTATGATTTATCTTGCCCACTGGGAAAGACCATTATAAGGCATCTTTAGGCTCTCAAAAGCCCAGCTGTCCAAAGGGGGTTTTCAGAGAATTAACAGTATTTTATCAGTTTTCCTTCAAAGACTGACCCGGGCTGAACCGCTGCACAATAGAAGAGAGAAACTGCTCCTTTGGCAGAGCTGACCCCATCGGCACAAGATGAAGACACCTGTGGCTTATTTGCACACTCATCTCTTAGTGTCTTCCATAATTGGAAAACTTTCAGCTGAACATGGATCTTAATATAAAACTCTGTCCCAGAAATGGCATCTATATTTAGAAGACAAAGGGTACACCTGTTCTTTCTCTTTTTAAGATGTATTTTTTTTGCCAGTGAGAAGGAAAAAGGTAGAAAATACCAAGCTGAGCCAGTTTTAGGAATACATTCTATAGTTTATTAAGTGGGATTACTGTTTCAGAAATCAAGTTTAGGGCATTATTAAAATGTATGACACTAACCCAATGGGCTCAGAGAGGCTTACAAGTCAAAGAACTTTCTCATACAGGAAGCAGGGCAGCAAAATGCTGAAACTACCAGCCAAGCATCATGCTAAGAAGAGGCTCTTACAAGGAAATATGCATTTGATTGCTCATTTTCCATTTGCATTCTATATGTGATGTGATAGGAGATGAGTACGAACAGAGAATTTCCAGGTGCTAAGCTTCTGTAAGAAGTATTTAGAAAAAAATATTTCTCAGATCATGGAAGGTTATTGTGCATGTTCCTGGAGAAGTCATAGTTTCAGCACACAACATGCAATATCAACTTTCATTAGAGCATTAAAATCAAGAAGAGCCACTTGATGAACTGCATTGCAAGGATGTACGAAGTACATCATGAAGGGAGACGCTGAAAAAAATTCACTTCTTCCTCCACCAAGAAAACACCCCACAGTTGTTTAAGTGTCATTAAATCAAAGTAATCAGGAACATGTGATTAGGACAGACAAGCAGAGGGCATTTTACATTCAAACCTACCTGCAGTCCACCACAAGGAACAAATCAAGACTCAGAGCAGTCAGAGTTAGGGCTGATGTTCTCTCCTTAACTCAGGATTTTTGCGCCTTTGTACCTTTTCCCATTACAGTTTGAACCAGTCACTCAGTCTGTTAAAGTGTAATTTAATGACCACGGTAAGTCTGACTGAAAGCTGGCAGTAGAGAGCTAACACTTCACTGTGCACCCCTCGTCACTAGCACAGCTCTATCAGCATGCACTGGATCTTCAACCACTGCATCAGACTCCACGTACAAATGCTTTGCTCCACATGTTGTTGACAGTAGTCCCTCATCCAAGCCCTGCAGGGAGTGCATCCTCTGCTGGGAAGCAGAGGAAAGATGCTGTGGAACACACAGATCCCAACATCTGGACAGGCCAGCAAATGAAGATGTATCAGCAGAAACTTGCCAGTCACATGGATATGAAACCAAACTATATTATCCACAGTTAAAATAACTAAGCCTTTAGCTCCTTTAAAAAGTAATTCTAAAGACTTAAAGCTTGAGCACAAGTCAGAGCTATTGAGGTCACGGACTCTGAGATAAAGTGGATACAGTCCCCGACACAGCTATCGGGTATACAGTTGCATTTAGTTTCCTTTAAAGAGGAGCTTTCATAGAAGGTTAAAGAACATGCACAATGCAGTCATTCTTCCACTACTCTCTCTGGAAGTACCCATGTGCCTGTACACCTGCATTTACCCTTTCAAAGACAGCACGGGGGACAAGTTTCAACCCATACCTTCACCACACTGACAGCTACCCTAAAAAGAGTACCTAAAAGACTTCTTTCACCGTTTCTCCTGGTGGCTTGTGCTATTCAACACAGTACACCCCTCTGTCACTTACCAGGTAGCTAGGACAAACACAGCTGATTGCACGCAAGTTTATTTTTGCATTTCTCCAAAGGAAAAAAAAAGGCTTTCCTTCACATTCAGCCTTGTTGAGGGTATAAACTTTCATAGGTATGCGTTGCCAGCACATACTAGTTAGGTGCTTAACACGTAAAGCCTGGGTACAAAGGAATCATTGGTTGCAAAAAAATAAAAAAAAAAAGTTTAAAAAATGAGAATAATCAGTTAATTTTAGAGACCATAAATTCTACCAACTCCTGTGAACTGTGCAGACCACGAGTACTTCACAGCTAACTGAGCTGGGCTGGAAGATCACTTACCATATGAAACCATGACTCTGAGTATAAACCGTTTACTATTTGTGGTTAAAAACCCCATACGTATCTCTCTTCAGCTACCCTGACTTTGATTTCCTGCCAGAGCTATTCAGGTAATCCAATAAAGACCAAAGCTTCTGGATTCAAGTTCTTCAGGGTTGATGCACCTCTCAAATAGCTAGAGAACAGTAAACACACAGGGTTTGGTATCATTATGTACGGGAGGTACAAGACGCAGGGAAACAGCCAATTCCAGCCAGTGGGTTCTGAATTCAAAGCGACTTAAGTTTTCCAAGTCAAAAGAACAGAGCTTCTGTTTGTTTTGTTTGTTTTTAAAGTCTTGGAAAGAATGCAATGCCTTTTTCTTAGCCCTGCAGACAGCCACATTAAACTCTGGGTGTGACTTTAGGTAAACAAAAGACAGTGCAAGCTGAGATAGGTCATGTTTCAGCCCAGAGGAGGTTTCAAGGCCAGAATGAAGACACTAGAATTCCCACCCCACCCCCCCAAGCAATATTTTATTTCATGGAATAGACCCATCTAATATCACTACAATACCACCTGCAGGAACCAAAAAGCAGAAAACCCACCATAAGCTGATGCCCAAGAGCAGTCTTTGCAAGACTTAAGACTGAAGAAAGTTGCGACCCTTTCAAGGGTGCTAGCACCATGCTTCAAGACAAGTTTGTTTGCATTCATGCACCATGGCAGAGGGCATCAAGACACCCGATTCAGACAGCACCCTTCCCGGCATGTCACAAGGCAGGCAGACAAACGGCAAGATGCAGCAAGAATGCAGACCAAGCAGCAACATGACAGAAAGGAATCCAATGCAAGGCTGACAAAAGTCCCAACAAGAACGGCAGAAAAGGAGGAACAGCAGCTTTATGGACGCGTATTTGTGGGAACACAAAGTAAGATACAGGTCATTGACTACATAAGTCAAAAGCAACGGGCCCTCTTTTCCAACTGGAACCAACCCCTTCCAGTGACTGTGTGGCTGTGGTTCCCTTGTAGGAGCACGCTGCCCTTCACACCAGATGAGTATGATGGGCCTAAGAGCGATCGTTATACCCTATATTCAACCAAGCTAAAAACTACAAGGCCTAATGCAGACCACGTACTCTTTCTGTAGGCACGTGGCTTTGTCATGGACCACGGCAAAGGAACAAACACCGGCTAACTATCTTGGAGGACATCAGCAACTAGAGCCCATTAGGAATTCAGACAGTGAAATGGTACTAGGAGGGCCCTGCTCACAGAGCCTGTGGGACATGGATGGGATGATTTGGACACACACAGAACAAACAAAACAGTAAAAGGTTTTGAAACAGAATGAAATAGATCTTAGTGCTTATGTCTGGACCTTCAGGGTAGTTGTTTTTTGTTTTTTTTTTTTTTTTAAAACTTGCTCCTTTCTGATTTTGAATGCAAGGATAAAAAAGGAGAAGCTGCACACAGATCTAACAGGCAATGAACAGGACAGGCCACCATTACCAGCTAGGATCTTTCAACAAATTAAAAATCCTGCTGAGGAGCTTAAAGCATGTGCAGATAGGTATCGGTGGTTTTGGGCACATGCTGTTATGACCAGTCAAGACAAGCAGAACAGCAGCAGGTCTCAAGGGAAGTCAAAAAGTTGAATTAAGACAACCAGTCCCAACTGAAAAGCTGCTAGGTTGGTTCTCATTACTTCTAGAAATGGGCTTCTTGTGGTGGGAGAACTTCCATTTTGCATTTGAAGTGAAAGGTTAGTTCTACATTTGGGCAGCACTCGGTACTAAGTGTTCAAGCTGTTCTCAGGTGTGGACTCTTGAGTTGAAGCTGCTGAGAGTTAACCTTTGTGAGGCATGGGCACCTATAACCCTCACAACGCACACCAGAAGCCTTTGGAAGGTTGACATTGCTCCTTGAGTCTGCACCAGAGCAAAATTGATTTTTAATTTTAACCCTTGGCAGGAGGGAATGGGGTGGGAGGTGCAGAGGGAAGGAATGTGAAGAAATAAAAGGCACTGGCCTGGGATAAACAGTGCAGGGATGAAGGGAGTGGTTGGGAGTGGAGAAGGGATTGAGCAAGAAGGACCTTTTTTCCAGTACCTGTTCCATTTGCGGGCGCTGTTACCAGTATGTCCGTGCACTGTCCGAGGGCTTAAGCTGCCAGCTCATATGGCTGCTACTGTCCATGGCAGCCAAATACAACTGTGATGACGCAAGAAAGAGAGAGAAAAAGAGAGTGCAGCCTCAACGTGCATGAAAAACACAGTGCAAGCAAGTGAAACGCCGTGGTGTGTGTCAGTGACAAGGTGGGCTCTACAACCCTAAGGGAATAGCCCTGTGGCAAGAAGGAGAAAACAGAAGGAATGAGAGAAGGGAAAAAAAACCAAACGAACAAACAAAAAGCCAGGAAAAGTAACGGACAAACAATGCAGCAGGATCATCACATCTTAGTTTTCACCACTTGTTCACAGAAAGCTAAATGGAATACATCAGCTCTGTCCACCCACTGGACATAACCTGTTTGGATGGTTATCCCCACCTTCTCCCTCCCAAAAAGAGGCAGGAATATGTGCATTGGTATTCCCTTTTCATCTCCCTCCTCCCACAGATGATATGCTACAAAAAGCTGCAAGTTCTTCTGCCTCAGTACAGTCTCAGCCACCAGCTATGGAGAGCCACAAATACAAAAACCCCAGAAAAGCCCCCTTCTCTGCTGCCTGCCAATATGAGAGCAGACAGCATTTTTCTTGTTTCCACTGCCTGTCTACTATCAGTCTGATCCTCCAGAAAACACATTCATCCTATAGTCTGTTCCTTGCCTCACCTAGGGAGAAGGTCCCCTTGTCTATATGAGGAACAATGCACTCTTCTCCTCCTCCTCCAGCTCCTGCGCTTCCCTACAGCGCATATTGATGGCTGCCAAGTAAAAAAAAATTCTCATCTCTATCTCCTGTCAGAAACCAGCCTAAGGCACCAGGACTCAGATCCCCCCTCGGGGTATTAACACAACCAGCTACTGAAGAACCAGGGAACTTCCCGCATAACTAAAGCCCCTGCAGAAAGGAATGTGCTGCTTCTGAAGCAGAAGAGCTGTAGGGCAAGAGGAAACAGGACCTTGGTCTACAGACACTGAATGAACATATGCCTTGGCAGTACCAGAGGGACAGTGCCCTTCGGTCAATGGGAAACGCCAGCGGTAAAGCATTTGCCACACTGTACTGCTGTGCAACACGTCAGCTCTTCTCCTGAGGACCATCTCATTGCCGAGGGCAGATAACGCTACCAGAGCTTGCGATCAGAGTACCAGATCAGGGAAAACTCTTTGTGAAGGTTGAAAGAGGTCTGGCCAAGTACAGAGTCGAGGATTAACTCTCCACTTTTCCACTTTCTCTACAGAAAGATGAACTGGTCATTTTGAAGTGAAAACATGAATGTGATGTCCCCTTTTCCATCACAATTTCTATTCCTTCATCCTCTTCCTCCCCTTCCCATAAATTTGAGCCATGCACCACGGAGTGTATTTTCTTTACCTATACCTGAAGACGGGTTGATCATTAAGCATGCTACTACTCATCCTCTGCATCCACACCACCAAGTTAGTGAGCACTGTGATGGCATGTTCTCCAAGTTCTGGTGTAAGTAAGGCTTACAGGATCCAGTGAAGGTGGGCAAGATTCATCTAGTTCTTACACATACATGAAGGCAAGCCCATGTTTTATCCAGCGCACAGAAATGGCTCTCAGGCCACTCCAAATACCAAAACCTTCCATGAAAGTTGGGTTTTTTTTTCCTCCATAGGAAATTAAATACAAAAAATAGATTCTAAAGAAAGTAAAAACAGTTGTGAAAGAAAGATTTAAATTAAAAAATCTCAACAAAAAAAATAATACAGGTTTCATCCTACCATCCCTTTAGGGCAGATTAAGGAGAGAGGTTCAGCAATAACTCTGAATTTACTGTTTTAACAAGTCTCATTTTAAACTTGAGGAACCAATGCCACAGATAGCAAGTACACTGCATGCAAGTGAATCATCCTGCTGAAGTCACCCACCAAGATACTCATGCACTTCAGTGGTGGCAGGACTGGGCCCATAGGGTTAACAGTGTTAATAGATTGAGTTTTATTCTTTTTACGTCCAATGTCCAAAGTAGCATAGCGAGGTTTTATTCCCCGCAGCAGGTGAGACATGGCTTGTCTATTCAAATTGTTGCCATTTATGGGCCAGATCCTGTGTTTGGCTGCACAATCAGCTCCCTTGAGAGTATAGAGGAGTGGTAAACGTGTATTCCCCAAAGTTGCTGAAGCAGAGAGGAGCAGTAAAGAGAGACTTACTGAGGGAGGTGGGGACTCCCGGCCAATGAGCGGGGTATTCTCGCAACGGGGGTTCTGGAAATTTGCATTCTGGCTCCTAGGAAAGGAAGACACACATGGTAACAGGGGGTACGTGTCACACTTCTCTGTGGAAGGTCTCTGACGGTGACATGGGACAGAGTATATGCACGCCCAGAACTACCGTAACAGGTCAGTCTCCCTCAAAGCTTTTCTTACAGGCCAAGTGGATCCCCCTTTTCCAGACAAGGGCACAAAACTAGCATTATTTTCCTCAAATCAAGCACTATCTTTACACTCTTACTCAGAAGGGCCCACACTGAATCATGCCAAGTGGTTTAAAAATAGGTCTGTGTGAAAATCTGCCTCCCTGCAGCGTTAGAACTGCCAAGCTGCAGAAATGGAGATAAAATGAGGACAAAAATCTAACAGGAAGAACAAAATGATGTGCCAGCCCCAAAAAGATGGGCCCTGCAGGTAGTCCAAGTGTGATCAGGGTTAGGCACTTCTGGAGAAAGCTCTAAAGATCCCGCCTGAACTAGGTAGCTCGATAGTGCAACAGTTTTCAGAGCTGACTGCAAATATCGTGGAAGGAGCCTGCAGGTTTTGTCTTGACTCTTGGGTCTCTCAGGAGGCTTAAAATCTTCTGGCAAAACTGCTCTGTCTGAAGAATTAAGTCTTCTGGGGATCAGAATCATTGTGTAATAAGGAGCCCGGACAATACTTTCCTACTTCTTTTCTCTAGACAGATTTCTAAATCCTGCAGGACAAAGCTGTTCGTACGTTGGAGCGTGCTGTCTAATACAACAACTCTTTCCACTGCAGCATATTTAAGCTATTCTATTCTCCCAGTAGATGCCAATCAGAAAACATGCCTTTCGACACTTTGGATAAAATCCTTTATAGCTTCTACTGCGTGGTCAGATGTCCCAGCCTCACCGCACTTGGCGATGACAGAAATCAGAGTGAAGCAACCTGGACAAGCTGCAATAGAGCCTTCTTGTTGGGATACTCACATGTACTCTGTGACGGGAGCATTGCTGACTGTGTGTGCTGCTGCTGGAATGCTGGTCTCACTGCCATAACTACTCCCACAGCTATAGAGGCTGGGCATGTGCACTCTGTAAAGATTATCGTGTGTTTGTCTACTCCCTTGAGCAGCTGATTCTTCTTCCCCATCATCATCTGAGCTTCTGCAAGAAGGAGAAAAAGTTCCTCCTAGAACCCCACAATTACCCCACACGTGGGGTTTGCAGGAAACCATGGTAATCCTAGGAACCTCCCAACCATCTTCCACACCTCCACATTTATACCCATTTGGGATGCCTCAGGGTGGCAGTGTCAAACACAGCCTACACCACAGTGACTCAGACCTCCCACGGATACCATCTGGACTTTTACACTGCATGATCCCCTGCAGTCTCCCTACTGTCTTCTCTCAGGGCTTGGCAGACAGCACAGTTCTGCCCAGTCACACAGCCAAAGGATGGACAAACATTCTGAAACACACAGAACTTCAAAAAAAGTAAAGGAGAGGCAGTGGGGATGTAGTGCCATGCAGCCCTTAGAAAGCATCCTTCAAAACTGCAATCTGTGTCTTTCCGTTTCTTGTAGCCATGTCCAAAGAACTTTTAAGGATAATTCCCTGTAGACTTCTCTGAACTCCCATTCTGGTTACAGAAGGGTCTGCTTCAGCTTCTAACAAAATCTCCGAAGTCTTTACATGGACTAAGTTGCAACATTTGTGTCTAGAGGCTTTCTCAGCTCATTGACACCAGGATTTTAAATCCATTTTAATGCAGAGCAGAGCCAGTTTGCCAGCTGGTTCTTTCCCCCCTTCCCATAGTATTCCCTTGTCCCTCCTATGTAATATACACCACTATTTTGTCTCCCTAATTGTGGGATGAAACAACGAGATTTGAAATCTATTTTAGCGACACTTGACAAAGCTACTAAAACCGTCTACACGGAACACTTTGCTGTTGAGGGGAGACAGCATGGACATCGCTAAAACATCCCAAACATCACCTGCAGCTTCTGTGCCACAAGGTGGCACTGAAGATTTATTCAGCTAATTGCAGCCTGCATAGTCTCTTACAGGCAATAAAGTATGACATCCTCCACCTCCCGGAGGGAGGCAGAGGAAGAAATGGTGCTCCAGGGAATGCAAGAGGGAATCCTTCAGTTCAGAGCAGCAGCCTGAGCCTGCTGGGGCTGGCAGGGCAGGCAGCAGCCCACATGGAAGGCAGCACAAGAGATACCACTGGGTAAATCTTTTTCCTTCAAACGGGCAGACTACATTCTCCTCTTGATATCGCCTCTGCAGCCGCATGTGGAAGAGGTAAGGAACCCAGCCGTTTTCTTAAGTGCTATTCTGACGCATTTCCCAAGGCTTTCTCTGTGGGCAGCGCAGGCCTGGCGGGCTCTGGCTTCCTGCTATTGTTCAGGATGTTCCATTTTACTTTGAACCTTGAGCCTGGGCTTAGACCACAAAAGTCCTGTTTGAGGACCACAGAAGAGAATTTGCTGCACAGTCTACTGCTCTTCTGCAAGAGCAGAAAACTCCAAGCTATTTTAATAGCTGCATGTGGCGCAGCAGCCAGTCAGTGAAGCGAAGGTTTGCTCAAGACTTACTGATCAGCCTGGTTACCATCATTAACACTAGTTCCAAACAACTCTGCTGTTAGATGATTGCCACCAGTTTGCAAGTATCTCATCTGCCCATGCTATTGCCAACAAGACGGTTGCTGGTTTCTATTAGCTATGCAAGTCAGTCGCCCCACTGTGAGCAAAGCCAAAAAGGCAAGTGTGAACTGCTTCTCATTCCAATTCTCTTCCCCGTACTAGAACAAATGCCTCAAAGCAATGCAAGAGAATAGGTATTTTACAGAGATGGCACACAGTTCAAGCGTTACTTCTCTCTACAGCTATAATCATTCATCTCTGACTTGACTCATAGTCATACAGTGTACTGAATACTCTGCATACATAGTATTCCAGTGCAATAAGGTTCAGATGTAAATATTAACCACAGCCAGAGCAAAAGCCAACAGTTTGGTTTTTTTCCTGTTGGACCTGTGCTTATAAAGCCTCATCCCTCACACTCCTGGGATCATATGGGAAAGAGCTCCATATGCTCATGGGCACAAATCCAATAGCCAGTCTTCATTAGGAAAGAGCTCTACAACGCTACAGGATCTAAACCCTCTCTATACCTCTTTTGCTGCCAAGTGTGTGGGACGCTGCACACAATGGAACTGAACATGAGGGCTGTGACAAAGGAGAAGAGAACCAAGTAGATGAGGCCTTCCACTCCATCATAGCAAAAGCCCGTCAAAGCCTGGACATAATCCTGGAGAGAGAAATGAACAGTTTCCTGATCATTAGAGAGTTAACGTTGAAATCTTATTCAAAAGCCCTTCCCCTGGATTACGTTCTCTGAAACAATTTAGGAGATTGTAGTCCCTTTTCCAGAGCATATTTCTATTTTAATTTCAGGGACCCCAAATGTTTTTCATAACTGATCTAACCCTTATTTCCCCTCACAAAGCCCAGCTTGGATTTAGATGTGGAAATATTTTCAAACTCACACAATAAGACTTTAAGAGAGGAAAAAAAAAATTAAAAAAAAAAAGCCAAGGAAAGCTTATCCACCCAACTTAAGACACCATATTTTTCATTAAGCCTCTCAGCTCCCTCACTATGTCCCATTGCCCAAGAACACATGCACGGACTATCTGTTTCTCTGCCTTCAGAGACACAGCCAGGGCAACAGTTAGGCCATGCTATACCGCAGCCTGCATTCCACTCCACAGCAAAGGCAACAAGCTACGTGCTATAGGAAAAAAAAATGCTTGAAGGCCCCTGAAACCTTAAGGCTGCAGCTTGTAGATGTATAAAGGCATGTTATCTTGTTTCCTATGTTGATCTTTAAACAGAAAGCTAACTTGATCCAAATTCCCATTATCCTTTCTGCTGGAGTCAATCAGTAAAAGCTGTTGTAAACTGTTTTGGCACACCAGAGATTTGAAACTCCAAAATAATCAGTACGCTACAGGCTCTACACCCCTTTTGTTCTTTCTTAGCTCAAGCCCAGTTACTTTAGTACTCACCAAATGCAGACTCCGACAGTCTACTAAAGCTGTCAGTTGCTGCAAGTTGATCTCTGTCGAATTTAAAACCTCCTGAATCCGAGTAAGATACTCCTGGAAGCAACAAGCTAGTGATTACAGCAAGGAAATGGCTTAGCAGGAGCTGATCTTGGGCTTCGTACAAGGGTCAGGGAAGCCAGAAAGCACAGGGAGAACACACTTGAGGAGAGTTACCTTGGAGGTGGGGTGCTCTCTGCTTGCTGACCTCATGAGTTCCATAACATCATCCTGCATTTCCACCAGAGCCTTGTGACTTCCTGACAGCTTCTGCTCAACACAAAACATGCAATATTTCAGCAATTCAGGCCACATGAACCAACAGAACTCCTGGATAAAGACTTAAATCCTACTTCCCAAATATTGAAGCATTATCTGTATGAATAGTACAAGTTAAGGATGTCCCAACTGCCACGGGTGCAGCGGCGATAGGGTTAAGTTCCACTTCTACCAACCTGGAAGAAGTACGGACAGAAAGAAGAGGGAAAGGAAAGAACCAAGAGAAAAAAACCAAACACGTACACACACAAAAACATCTGCGCAGCTGGGGCCGGCTCCAGGATAGAGGAGGAGAAAGACACAAAGCACTCAGGTTCTCACCACGGAGCACAGCTGGATTTTTCTATTAAATCAGATGGCTGATTAACTTCTAGTTAACACTAGAAGTTGTTTGTACTGGGGGGCAGCCTTCCCATCCCATTAAAGCATCCATGGGAATTTCACATGCAATAGCATGTCAGAGTATACTGAGCAACCAGAAATGCAACAGATGGCAACGGTGCATCATACCACAGCTTGAAGTGTTCTTACCCCACCCTTTAAAACAGAGGAAGACAAGACTTAAAAAAATCCTAAATATAAATGGTGAAGCAGCTGGTGTCTGCCAAACGGTGGGTGGTGTGGGTTCATTCTGGCCTCTGATACATACGACAAAGTTTGGGATGGGCCCAGGTGCTGTTCCTCAGCCCCCACACAAAAGAATAATGACTCACATTTATACTTCAGGATACAAACCCTTCAACATCCAAGGGATTTAAGAGGCGTATGTGAGAATCACTCCCTCACCCACAGAAGTGTCTGCATTTTGGGAGTGGAGTGTTGTCACTGTTTAACCCAAAAGAATCTGCAAGAACAGATTCAAAGCAGGAAGTCTGGAGTTTCCCACCCTGGCATTAATTGTGGGTGCTCTGTCTCCGTGTTGCCATTCTCCTAGGAGTGCCATGTAAACAGAGGTGCCATGAGCAAAGCCACGGTCCTCACCACATCACACATGGGCCCTTCTGAGAGGGCATCCTGGACCTGAAGCTATGCGGGTAGTGATGAAGTTGGATTAAACTGCTCATTAAATCACAGTGCCACCTCTTGCACAGCTGGAAAGTAGCTACCAAAGCTTTACCAACAGGCGGAGTGCTCCCTAAAGCCAACACCTTGCAACTTGCTGGCATCAAAAGCCTTTAACCAATACCCTGCAGGATGCTGAGAAGGGCTGAAGAGAGCTAGGATGCTTACACTCACCTGCTGGAAAGGGTTGGGGTATCCAGCACTGCAGGTAATGTAATAGCGGAGAGTATCTACAAAGACAAAAGAAAAGACAGTCATGCTAAATGCGTTGTTCCAGCTTTGCAGTATTTTATGGCTGCCACAAGGGAGGTGTTGAATTCTGAAAGCATTAAGCAAAATGAAAATACAATATAAATAAAATCACTTCTCTCTCTCCATGTAGGATTACAGTGCATGGATGGCACTAGAGAAAGGGAACCCTTGTAAACTGCCTTTGGGGAAAAAAGAAAGATTTGTTTTCTTTTTTTTTTTTTTTTTGGTGGACAGTGAAAGGCAATGGGGCTGCCCCACTTACATAGTTAGATGAAACATCCAAAAGGTTTTATTCAAAAGTCAACACTATCCACAGTATAAACATAAGACAAGACCTCAGTCTAGGATAAATCCAACTGCATGTTTCGTTTCTGCAGCTTCTAAGTGCCAGAATACCCTTCTACGGTCACTGAAAGCAACCAGACTGCTGCCTAGGGCACATAACAAAGAGACAACTCAACTTTCAGCCAATTCAGTTCACCAGATAGGTCACTACACAGCCACAAAATATTAGTACAGGAGAGGTAGTAGAGCTGTCATATAAATACAGGCTGCTATCAAAAATACCTGTGGAAGCACACTCTTGGGCCAAAGGAGATGCGTACACACATCCCTGTGCTATTACACAATACTAAATATACTGCATACTAAATGTACAAGTTCAAGCATTTAAAAGGAAAAAGGGTAAAAAAAGACATCTTCACAACTGGGGATTCTTCTGTCATGTTCAAGGAGAGACAGGTTTTAGACAGTGTTCTGTACAAGAACATAAGAAAGTCCTCCTAATTCAAGAAAATCATAACTTTCAGTAGTGTCACTTCCTAAAAATGAAAAGCAAGCAAGGAAACGGATGGAAGACAAGAAGCTCTTGTCTTTCTGACACATATTAGGGGTGAATAAGTAAATAGTCTGTTTTATGATGGATGCCACTTGCACACAATTAGATTTTAATACAAAGGCTCTAATTAGACTTTAACTAAAAAGAGCGCACGTCAATTGTTTTGCATCCTTCTTTTGGCTTATGCAAAAAAGGTATTTTCGGTATTGAATCAATACTGCAGACTTGATCACGAAAGAAAGCTCTTACCATGTATTAGGATAACAGCACCATGTTACCTGTTCAAGGGACCTCAGATCATTTGCTGGTAACATCCCCAAAGTTAGTCTTAGCACTGAGTAGCTCTACCAGTAATCACAGTACAGTGAAGCCGCACTCGTAAACTTCCAGATAAGACTGCTGAAGTGCTTTGCTCGCGCCATCCCTTATTTCCAGGCTTGAAGACACAGATTTACTTCTCCTCATTCAAATGTGTATGAAGCCAGCCTGGGGCCTTCATGAGCCCTCCATAACGCTACAACTGCCAGCATGCACAAGTTACAAATATCAGGCTTTCCCCTGCCATTCTCAATAATGCTATCCAGGGAGGGAGCTCTGAAAGACTTGATCATCCAAATAACTTTAGATTATTTCTCAAACATTTACAGTTCCTCTTCAGATGAATGGGAAAGCATCAGCTCACCAAAAGCAAGGGTGATGTTTGCTTGGTAAAGATGACAAAAGCCCCAAAACACACATACACTCTGCATTTCTCCCCAACTAGCATCCTTTTCTCCATTCTTTTTAATCTCCTGCCTGTGACTTTCAGTAACGCATATTCCAGGCTGCAAAGGTATTCTAATCAGTCCCAACTCCGAAAACAGTAAAAGGCACAACCACAAGTGAGCGGAGCTGTGAAGGAAGCAGACCTGACTGTATCCTGACTCTGCTGCGTTTCCCATAAATATTGAATGCACCTTTCGGCAAGCCAACCCACTGGAGACCAAGCGGTACAACACAGACTGTCAGCTCCTGCACACTGGCAATGCAACCTGACAGCTGTTATTTATAATTCATTAGCCTACTTTGGGGCAGCTTCTGCCAGCTGCTCCATCTCCCCCCCACCGACTCTTTCTCTGGGATGACTTACATCTCCCCAGCCAAGCCTCTAAACAGCAATTAACAAAATCTGGGAAGATAGGAGGGCAGCAAGATTTGCTTTGTGTGCCTCACTTTGGGCAGACCACACAAACGACTGTCCACAACTACTGAGCCAAAGAAAGGGCTGCTCCTCCCAGGCTCATAAATCATGCTCAATGGCTACAGAAAAATAGATGAAAATGTACCTGCGCTGAGAGAACAGCATAGCAGCAGCCATCCACAGCATCACACACGATGACCTAAAGGAGCTGTGATCTTGTCACCTATTTATTTCAAATCAACAAACCACTAGAAGTTTCTTTTAGTCTCCCACAGTGCTATCAAGTTTACATCGCCTTTGTAGGCGCCTTAAGTGGCGTGATATACCGCTAATACAGAGCTCCAGAAACATTTCTTCAGGGCCTTTTGGATCATACCTGGTGGGCAGATTACAGATGAGAGTTCCTGATATCATCATAGTTTGCAGCTTGTAAGCTCAGGATAAAGATTTGCTGGTTACAAGCGAAGTGAAAAGCAGTACAGTGAAGTAAGTGCTTCCCCTGCTTCACCCTGGAAGGCAGGATCAACAAGGCTTCACTGTGGTAGCACTGGCTTTGCAGCTGACAAGTGTGACACTCTGTACATAAAATGTGCTTTCAAAAATGGCAAATCCAGCAGGAGCAGCTTTCCTCTGCACCAAACCCAGTGTCCTAGTAGCTGTGGTGCTTTAAGACTAAAACTACAATAAGCACTGAAGCTGCCTCAAGGTGATCCTGTGCTGCAAAGCCTGGAAATTAAAAGGAGCATGACTCCTGCCTCCATAGCACCAGGATGGGAAAGAGGAAAGAGCAGGAGGCACCTTCACCAGTTTTAAATCTGGTGGAGGCTGTCCTGTACAATACCAAATCTCATGTTTCTGTCCAGAGAACAGCTATACTAACCCATCATTTGTACTCTGCCAACAGCTCCAGGCAATTTCTCTCTATAATTATCTTTCTGATGCATTTTCCTCTCACGGAAAATTCCTGAAGGTTGGATCTGATTTTTGAAGCCGGCCTTTAGGCGATCCAGTTCACAGAAGGGTTAGGCAGGGTGACATTTGCAGCTGCCTATGCCTGCTGTTGCTAGCAGCAATCCTCCTGACCCACGCTTTTGGTGTGCAGGCAACATGGGAGCAGAAGGCAAGGAAGGGAACTACCCAAAATGCTTTATTTTTGCAAAGTCTGTTTTTCCTAGAAAGGAAAGGAGAACTGCCTACTAAAGACAGCTTCAGCTGCTAGAACTACTTATTGCTTCTGCAACCATGGAGACTTACTATTCACTTCAAAGCCCAGCTGAAATGCAAAAATGGCATTATGCACCCGCCCAAAGGCAGTGAGGTCTGTAGGGTAAAAGAGCAATCAGAAAAAGAGATCGTAGTTTAAAAAAAAAAAAAATTCCCACACCTAGAACAGCTTTTTCCGGCCCTTCATCTCTACTTGAGCATTCTCTAAGCAGCTTGAATTTTACATACACCCAGATGAGACTGTCTCTGTGGGTTCAATCATCAGAAAAGGTTGAAGCGTATCACCTGTGATGTCAAAGGAAGAAGTTACTTTTGGCCAGATTTTCTTGCCCAGGTAACATGTTCTCCACCAGGAGTTTGTTTCCCTAAGGCAACAGTCTGACAGCAAAGGGAGGTATCTGCATAACATTTATATTTCTCTCATAGATGCTGCGCTTGTACTGGTGAAATCAGTCATCGGGGGGCCTTCAGCAAGGAGCTCGTAGCCATCCCACATGCCCTCCACTCAAAGCTTTCTGCTAATCAGAAGTCCAACAAAACCAGGCAGGAAAATACAGCTTCTCAACGCCAACATCAGTGCAGCAGGATTCTCGAGAGCGCTTCTTTGGGCAAACTCTTTTCTGCAGTGCCCGCTGAGCTCAAGCAATAACTGTGCAACCACCACATGCCCCATGTGAGGTTTTGTCCTGACCTTACTTCTAGAGAGGAAAGGGAGGTGGTGGCAGTGTCAGTCCTCTGTTTCATTCAGCTCTGGGCTTCTGAGATGAGAGTAAATCAGCGAGAGGCCAATTAGGAGGCTGCACGCGACAAGAACGCTTGCTGCTTATATCCAAGTAGCAAAGTCTCAGCATCCAGCCTGACCAACTTGGCTGGACTGGAGGTAGAAGGCTCCATTATCCATCCCCTGAGGTTTGCAGTTCCTTCGGATGAAGCAAGTGTCTGTTCACCACGCAGATTTCCAGTAAGAGAATCTGGAGAAAGCTCTTCCTGTTGTTTAGACAGATTGTGCCTTTTTATTTAATTTTATGCAATAAGTCATCTGATAATAACATAATATCAATGAAAAAAGAATGAGACTAGAAGATGGCCTCCTGCTTTGAAAATAAACATCTTGGCTGCACCAAGTCTTTTTAAGAGCAGCAGGAGCTGATTATACAGCCACTGTTCAACTCCATTGGCTTTATCTCAATTAATGAATACTGCACGAGTTAGGCACATATGTCAGCCTCTTCTGCAAAATTATTTAAGTCTCTCCTTCTCCAGGAAACCTGCATTAAGGCTTTGCCCCCCCTTTCCCCTGCCTTTTTCTAATGCAGCGCATTTTATCTACAAAACAAGGACATCTCCTCTCCAGCTAAAAACATGACAACAATAATAATGCACTTAATCAGATTATTCTCAGCTCCATTAATTCCATTTAGATTTGCAAGCAGCAATTAATACACAAATAGGAATATTAACATACTAGTTGCCCAGTATCCAACATAGTTATTTTTCTATGAAAGCTCCTATAACCACCACCAACAAAAAAACATTGCAAATATGCAAACCTAGATGACTCATCCTAGTCTGAATGACAGAGCACAGGGCTGGGAATATCACAACACATTATATCTAAAAACAACAACTAACAGTAGTGATTAAAGGGAAAAAATGACCCAGCACTACACAGCTTCTTAAGATTACTTGTTGGTTCTTATACCCTTAAAAACAGATGGCAGCACCCAGCCCGGTATGCCATACCCCAGCACCGGCCAAAAGCAGACACCTAGGCAAGACTGAAAACATGAGTGTTCTCTCAGCCCAACTTCAGCTCAAGTGATTCCCACGGTCCTACATATATGGTAATTCCCAAGGGATTCCATGGGCTACCTAAGCCCCTCCACCCACTCACACCCCCTCCTAGTCATCTCTTTTCTGCAGTGAAAAAATGCATGGTCAGACACACCGTGGTAAAACTAGCTGGAGAACGTTAAAGTGTTTCAGCCTTATCTGTCTGTACAGCTCTTTATGTCGGAGAGCATCACCCACGGGGCAGAGGCAGCAAACCAGAAAGTGTGAAAAGTCCGTGCACTAGAACTGGGAGCCTTCAAACAGGGCGGCTTCCTCCGAGAGGACAGCATCGATGGTGGCTCCCAGCTGCCTGCCCTGTCTCCTTGAGCTCATCACTCTCATTCTATATATGGCTGAACTGATCACAAAGCAGCTGCTACAATTTACACTCAAGCACATTAAGGGATACCAACACTTATTTCAGACTTTTATAGATGTTTGTAAGGAGCCATCATTGTGATTAAAGTGTCATTGAGCAGTGCCACACTGCAGTCCTCACGTTGTGATTTTCCTTCCTGCTCAGGTGCCCAGGATGGTCACGACATTGGGGACCAAGAGCTATTTCTGTAGCTTCCTGATATTAAATTATGACACAGCAGCGAAAATCCACATGGGAAGGCAGAACATTCAGCCATCTCCCAACCAGCTGCCTAGCGCGATGACAGGCTCAGAAGTTAGACTGATTTCCTTCTGAAAAAAAGGAAAAGGCGCTCACGAACGCCCAACGGCTGCCTAACAGCAGGGAGCTGACACACCAGCAACCCACGGAAGGGGCCACCCTTCCAACTCAAGCCTGTGACAACACCTGCTCTTCCTCCTCTTCAGTGTTTCACTTAGACCCATTCACTGTTATTTATGGAGCCTTAACAACTGTTATAGCTGGCGGTGCTGCCAGAACAGAGCCTGATTTCACCCGGGGGAGGTGACTGTCCCTGCCAGGGGAAACGGGAGGAAGGACAGGAATGTCAGTCCTGCACTCACTGTTAGCCTCTAAATGAATGATACTGATTAACAAAAAACTGCCGGAGCCAAGCAGACAAGGACAACTGAAATGGAGAAGTAGCACGAAGAGGCGTTTCTTCAGTTTCCCAGGGTCAATCTAATTGCTACCAAACACGCTCCAGAGCTGATTTGGGTTACCAAACTATTACAGCACACAGGTGGCATTAGCATCAGATACTTCCCCTTGGCCTCACTGACCCATTTGCCTCCTTGAAAAATTAGGGGGCCAACTTGGTACCTGAAGCCACGTCTTTGTCACCTTCACAGCCAGGAGAGGATTTTCATCTTGCTGGGTGTTAAACTTTGATTCTCTTCCCTTATTGCATTTCTTTGTTACAAAGACAGCTGGCCTGGCTCTACCCTCTCCTTCCCAGGAAATCAATAAATAAGGCATTCCAAAAATAAGCTGTGGGGTGGTAACATCAACTGTACATACTCTCTTATACTACGTTCTGCCTCCAGACACAAACATTTCTTATTACTTCCAATCCCCACATGCTCAGCCATAGCTCCATACCTAATCTCCTGTCAGTTGCACAGTAAGAGGCAGCATTTGGCTAAGCACACAGCCATACACTAGGCCTTCTGTACCAAGGCAAAGATTCTCTGATTCCACTAAATAAGAACCAGGAAAACCACAAGTGGCTCCTTTTACAAATCAGTGTCATTGCTTCTTTGTGTTTTATCATACACAGAACTATAGAGAGGAACTATCGGGGAAGAGAAGTTAGGAGAAAAGAAAACTTAACTTTGTTATCTAAGCAGCAAACTCAGTCCTGAAAAATAATTTTCCTTTTTAGCACTTATGGTATCTCTGCTGATAGGTGCCCAGCCACTTTTTTGTTACACCGCAGTTCTGAAAGCTACTTTTGCCCGTCTTTCTTTAGGTCCAAATTGGAAGCACCCCTCATCTTATCATGCACTTCAGTCTAAATCAGGAGCCACAAACCCAAAATCCATCAGTACTTCAGCTGGATGCCACTGTGATGCAGGCATATTGCTTTAAAGGGAACAGGATAAACAAAGCAGTCAAAATACTGCATTTATAATGGCAATTCATACTTCTCTGTGGCTGTTTCCATTCATTTACCCTCTAAATTAGCTTTAAAGAGACTCCTATTTATAGCCACCATTAAGAGAAAAAATGATACATATTTGTTGATAACAGATATAAAAATAAGTATTCTAGATTCAGGAATAGAGATCTAAGAGCAAGTTTTAAAAATGACAGCTCAAATGGCACACTGCTATTGCCGCAGTTCTGACACTTAGAGAGAAGAACAAGATTCAAGAGTGCTACATTTAAAACAAAATAATCCAGGAACTTCTGTTCCATCTTATCAGTTATTCCCACTTAAGGGTCAAGACAGAAGAAAGGTTCTGAGGGCTCTTATGACAAAGAAGAGCGTAGATGTGCACTTCCGACAAGGGTATAAATGCTTCTTTGGGAAGAACATTGGCTTTCCAGAGCTCCACACACATCTGATTTTCCCACTATATCCCAGCTCCTCTGTTCCAAACAACGCCTTAAATTCTCAGCCATTGTCATGTTCCTGTGTGACAGCTGGAGCTGCCGTACCCCGTGCCAAAGCCAGTCCCAGCACTTACCAGCACTAAGCACTGCATTCTCTTCAACCACTTTGGAGACATAAGCATCAGGGTTAATACAGAAGTCACTGGAGCCCTAGAGAGATGCAAGACAAAAGGGAAAAGGAATATCAAAGAACACCAGTATCAAAGAGCAGTTGAGCCAGGTTAACATCAGGGAACCCTCTTCTACGGGGGTGTTTCAGATGCTGAAGTCTCTCATTGTCACCCCCACCGGCGCTGCTTTACACAACCGCAGCAGTGCTGGAGTACCAGCTAGCGCACCACACCACGGAGGACGGAGGAGCTCTGTACTTTTCATAGACGCAAATTGCTAGGACAGCTACTTCGGACAAGATGCACTATAAAACAGGCACAGCGTAACATTAATCTCCTGTCAGATAAACCTGCAGCAAAGAGTGAACGGGACTTGGATCAGAGCCACTTACCACAGCGACAGCCAACTCCAGACCCAGGGATCCCCAGCTGACAATCAGGGCAAACACCCCAAGCAAGCACACCCTGTGGGAGACAGACAGATGGCAGATGTAGAAGCTCTGATTTCAAGCAGATCCTTTCACACAATGTATTATTTGGGGTCTAAAGCAATTACCAAACCCAAGAAATTACCAACCACTGTATCTTCAGACAAACCACTCAATTTTACGTGGACAGCAGCAATCAGAGAAGTTTATGTCCAGCTGTTGGTTCCCACATTACCTGACCCTAGGGCCGCAGAGGAAAGAAGAGGGTGGAAGCAAAGTCTTACCCTGCTTCTAGCAGGGAAGCCAAAGACAGAGGGGTAGCCGTATGGAAGGCAGATTGGCAGATGGGTGACTACAATCCCATCACTTCCACTGTCCGAATGCCCGTCCAAAGATATTCAAAGGAAAACATATCAAAAAACCCCCAAAATATACTGATACAAAATTGGACAAATCCATCCTGTTTCTAGAATAAATGAGTTTAAGTGTAAGCACGGCACGGCTACAGACAGTGGGAGGGAACACTCGGCCTGCGTTAGGACGCCTGACTTTGGTTCCAGGCTGCGTGCACCTGCACACCACCTGAGCCGCCCCACATAGCCCCAGAAGAGAGACAGTCACCTGCAGGCAAATAGTTCAGAGCAACAGTTCAGGTGCCTACCACGGCCATGCGAGTGCATCTCTGCACAGATTTAAGGGTTTTGTTCTGACAGCTGGACCTCATTACTGACAGAAATAGTGGGAAGTGTCTGCTCTCAAGCAGACAAGGCAGAGGGATGACAGAGCAGTGGTCTTGGTGACATTCAGCTAGCGCACACTGGCGAAAGGCTTTTGCACTTCCCCAACCAGCACATTAGCTCTTCACCTTTGCTGTCAGTGTGAGTGCTAGAGATACTTAGGCAGAAGTGCTCTGCAGCTCCCTCAGGTATGGGCATGCAGACTAATAAGCAGTTTCATTTTAAGTATCCCTGTCTTCAAAGTAAAGGGACACTGGCTTGCTCTCTCAGGGATGCTTTTTCCTTCAGGCTTTGAAACACAGGAAAACAAAACAAAAACCTGTTCATAACCAAGATATTCTTCACTCAAACCTAGTGCAAGCATCTCTGTGAGGAAGGGACATACCTCTTTTCTGCTACATTTGTCTCACGGAAGACTAAAGCTTTAAAAAAATAAATCTATGGGCCTATATTAAAAAAAAAAAAGATTTATACTTCAATTTACAAACTTATTTTAATTCTGAGTAATCCCTACTCTGTGAATGGACCTCTAAGTTATCTTGCAGAAGTAATGGAGTTTCACCAGACTGACCTCTGTGTGGCACTCTGGAATAAGATGGCTAGGGACTTTATTACACCTTTTCCATATGGATGCAAAAATTACCAGCCATGGATCAGCAAGGTTCTGTGGTTTTGTGACATACGGACAACATGGCGTGGTGCCCCCAGCTGAGCATGGTAATCAATTCAGTAAGACACATTTGTTGTTTTACTTTAAATGAAGATGACTGGGTCAGTAACTGATTGGCTGGTTGGCTAAAAGATCTAAAACTGGCATTTCACCATCTTCCTTGGCTGTGACACACTTACCATGTGCTCCCTTTGGGGAATGCCTTAATATGAACTTCTGGCTCACAGAGAATGAGATTCTAATTTAAACCCTGGGTTTACCATCTGTGCATTCACTTGGACTTTTGTCTGTATAACCTGCCAGGTATGAAGTCATCTGGCAAATAATAAACCTGAATATGCATTCCAATTATTAACGGCATCACCACGTACCAGGATAAACTCTTGGCCATGTCAGTTGTCGAACTGTCACTGTGTTTATGATACCAGCTTCTTTGCCAAATATGCCAAGCTAAACCAAACTACAAGACAGGGAGAGGAATATTTTTTTCTTGTAATGGGGCCTGAGCATGGCAGCATTTGCAGTGCTTTTTAGAAATAGACACGCATTAATACTGCGGTACCATGGCAACAAGTCTCCTCCTCATAACTGTACAAACCACTGCTTGTTCTCAGTTTAACATTTCTTCAGGTGTGACAGCCAAAGGTAAACAAGAGCAGATCGTGACACAAAAGGCATGCTACCAGGGTGTGTAGACACATGCAGTGCTTATCATCCATTAACATATGCCTTCACAACCGTACAGAATTAAAGGGAGATTTTTAAAGCCTGTAAATTTAAGGGATAGTTCACATTACTATCTCCCAGCAAAGAGGGTACCAATGCTACCCAGCTTTTGCTGGCAGACTGCCCAGAGGAGTTTCTTGTCTTCGACGCAAAAGCAACGGACATGAGTACCATGACATTTTATAGCTCAAAAACCTTCCTGTGAACATCTCTCATGTAGCCCTAATCCTATCCACAGAGCTTGACAAAGTCTCTCTCCACTGAGAGGCAAATTTAACCCATTCAGTCTCAGAAGTTCTTGAAATCAACTGACAAGAGTCTAGAGGTTTAAACTAGCAGGCACTTGCATTCAGCTGACCTTCTTGTATGCACTGTGCCTGGGTCAGGACTTACCCCATAAGAATGGCCCTGGAGTTTCTAATGAGCCCAAAGAGCACCAGCAAACATATCAGGACATGGAACAGGAGCAGGCCCAGGTATCCCAGCCACCTGCAGCAAAAAAAACCCCAAAACCAACACATAGTCTGCCAAGGAAAACTGGTGTATAAAAGGCACAGATAAAGACGCTAGTGTGACTCATGGGAAAAACATAACCCTTCTTTTCTTCAAGTAAAAGCCACCACTAATGATTAACCTCCAGAGAGCTCTGGATATTTGCTGGGTCTGGAATCAAGGCAGGTAAAAGCATTCACACAACACTTTCAGCATACACAGCTGTTGAGAACACAACTGGACGCCACCAGGTGAAGTACAGGCATTGCAGCTTCTTGAACTTCCTAGATGTTTGTTAGAAAACGCTTCAGTTATTCCACATGTGCCGACAGAGGCTTTCTTTTGTGGAATACATTGGATGCAATCTTTTATTGAAGAAGTTTAATAAAAAGGAATGTAAGGGTACAGTGTTAACATATGGAACTAGTTCAGTTTTCCACTCTATTTAGTTAATGTGTCAGACAACTACAATGCACTTATTAAGACACAAGAGTAGCTATCTCTGTGGCTCTTTTTTCCCTTGCTTGTTAGAACACAAGCTACAGATTTTGTACATTGAGAGTAAGTTTCCCTTCAGATGGTAATAAACACAGTTAAGAAAAATGTTGTTTTCATGCATTCTGATTTAAACTGGATGCAATTTTGCTGTAAGAAACAAGTCAGCTGGGTGGGCTGAGAGCACCTGCAGTCATATATAGAGCCTTTGGCTCAGCCACCCAGAACATGCACATTATTGATGCAAAACAGACACTACAACCAGTATGCTACAGCATGCTACACACCTGTACCAGTCATAGAGGTCAATCTGAATTGCCAGCTCTTCCAGAGACAGCTCTTCATTCTTCCAAAAGGGGATCTCAGTTGTTTTCCTCACCAGATCATCCAAGAGACCTTGCAGTTTCTGGATAACATGCAGGTAGTCCGTCTGCTTCGTGAACATCTCCTCCAGGATGAGCAAGTTTGGTTCCACTGTTTGGTTCAGGGCCACTGCGGTATCTAGTACCTATAGTATGGGAAAGAAAAAGGAAAAAAAGAAAAAATAAAAAAAGAAAAAAAGAGAAAAATAATTGAAGGACAGGAAGTCAAGGAAGTAAAAGAGGATTCATCCTTACTAGCAAGTTACAGACAGCTTCCAGATTACCAGTCCTCTGTTTTAAGAGGCTCAGACTGCTTACCCTTCAAAAGCAACTTATAAGCATCTATAAAGTAGATTGTTTGCAAGTAGTCCAATGATGGCAACTCAGCTGAGCCTTTAACACATGTACACATTTTGCAGCCATCAGGGTTGCTGAACTATACCATGAAATTAGAGGTAGCACAGCAACAACTGATTCTACTAAAATGATAGATTTTACTAGGAGACTTGTCTGCTTTGGCCTGCCTCCTCTTCCGGGTGTGGAAGAGAGCTGATCAGAAGCTGTTTTTAGACCTAGCAAAGAGAAGACTTCATTTAACAAGCTGTGTTTGCTCTGATATTTTTAGAAGAGCTGAAGAAAGCACCACTCCATTAATGGAAATTTTAGCACATCTCTAAGCCTGGAGACTAAGAAAAAAGAAGAGGAGACACAGGCACAGCCAGATTCAAGAGAAGAGGTGCTGAGCAAGTCTGCTCAGTCCCACTCTCCCCATTTGCTAGCGTGTCTCCCTGGTGCTTACCCGGTCTTGGACACCTGCCACGGTGCGGTTTGCATGGCGTAGCGAGTACGTCAGCCGGTGAATACCATCACTGGTCTCTCCATTCCCATAGAAGCCAACAGCAATTCCAGCACTGCAGAGAAAGAAAGCAAGAAAGGGTAGAGTTAAAGCTAAAAGGCAAGCTATATAATGCATGGCTTACTGCTACAGCACCCTTCGTAGTCACAAAGACAGCTGGGGTAGTCATGGTCCTCAGCAACCACTATAAAAATTCACCTATAAACATTTACCCGTGTTTTCCACACAACCACCAATTCTTCGTGTAGCATCCATTTGCTAAACAGTGGAACACCATCCCTTCTCAATATGTATGTTTCATTCATGGTACAATAATGAGAGTTCAGATCTAGCCACGGGCAACCAGAAATCCAGCCAGCCAAGCGGCTCTCCAGTGGCTCCTGCAAGACCTACCACTGCTGTGTCAGGAGACACTGCCTTCTCTGGACATGAAACACAGATTGTTTCATGACATCTTTTTAAAAGAAGGACACAAAGAGCTTACGGTGACTGCGTCCCCGTGGTGGTGGTTCCTCTAGACACATTATCCACGCCCTCTTCTCTACACTGTGAAATATCTATGAACATCATCTATCTTGATTTACCTTCCCGTTAGAAGCATTTGTGTCATACTGATTTAGAGTACTGGGAAGGAAGGCTTAATAACTTACTGGGACAAAAGGCTTATTTATTTTTAAAGGAAGTGAATTTCAAGCTTGCAGATACAATTCAACTCCAGCTGCTTAGCAAATTACCACCTATCAGCTGATTTGCCGTAACTGTCCACACATATCAGTCTGCCCCAATTATGAAGTACACCATCTTGGCTTAAGCCTCACTTAAAGGAGGAAGATCCTGTGTATGAGTGGCAACCAGGAGATTATCTCATGCAAGTCAGCAATACCTCTTCTATTAAGACATCGCTGCAGGAACTCACAGTTCCTCTTTCCAAGCCCAGTTTTCCTAATAATAGAGAAGGAAAGAACTTGTGAAAGGGTCACACAACTAAACTCAGGGCATTATAGGCACAAACACACATTACCAAGACATGAATTTCCTATTCTCTTGTCTTTTTTAGTTTCAGAGCACCCAGGATCTTTTCTGGGAAGGTTCTCAGAACAAGGTTGTGTTTGTGGTAGTGGAAAGGAAGGTGGTGATGGTGGTTTTGGTGTAAATCTAAAGTTATTCTGGATGAAACTTTTAAGTTTCTTCACAACAACTTTGTGCTTGGGTTATAGCACTGCCCTCACAGAGTTGGTTTGAAGGAGGAATAAAAGAGGAAGGAAACAAGCCAAACAACAGCTTTCAGGACAAGTAAGCATAGCACCTTTGTTTAATAGGAAGGGTCACTATAGGACGTTAAGCATTCTTCACTACCATCACCACCCGGCTTGGAAATGAACCCAAGCAGGCAGGTCAGAGCGGGCTTTGCCTAGATAAGAGACCCTTGCACAGATTTGCTCTGGCACGTACAACAATCTGCAGTCCAAACAACTGTTTCTGCGCTCGCTCTTCTCCTGCAGGAAGACAGCATCCATCCATGCTTTCCTGAACTCATCCACTTCAGAAAAAGTGAGCAGAACAATATAGTTCACCTGGTTGCATTTCTACTTTCTCCTTATACATACAAGAGATGGAAGCAAAGATCACGCACTGGAAGTGGATCCACTATGAAAATCTGTGTCAAGCCTCATGCTTTTTCCAACAATTGAATCTCCATAAATTATAGAGAGCTTGGCCCATAAAAGCCTCCGCTGAAGAGTCTTCCAGGGACAGCAGAGAGCCTACATCACATACAGAAAGAGAGGCAGCAGGTTTGTAACTTTTAATATTTAGTGTTAATGCAAGAAATCTGCCTCTTTCTTCATTAACACCATTCCTCAAACATTTTCCTAATGCAAATGATGCTGATAATTAGAGCTAGAAAAGCCCCCTGCATTCCTCCCTAGTTGCAGCTATTATCAGAGCCTGATAATGCATGCCTAGGATGCACAGGGGTGGAGGGGATTAAAAAAAAAACCAAACAAAAACCACACATACCCCTCCCCTTGAACTACAGATTACAGATCTAAAGCTACGCCCAGGATAAGGCAACTCAGCATCCCATCCTGGCAATTACAAACCTCTGCCTTGAATTCCCCTTTGTCTTTATCAGAGCAAAAAAATTTACACAGACCCTTTCACTCTCCTGAGCAGCAGAAAACTTTAACAGTTGTTTCTACTATAGACACCAAATAAATTCCAGAACATTCCTAACATTGAATACGCAGATCTGACCCCTGTAATTAGTGAGCGGTTTTTATTCAGCCTGTTACAGCTACTGGAAGCCTATTCTTTCAGCAAAGCCTTGGTAAGTGCCCAAAACCTGCTGCTTGGCTCTCAGTATTGCCAGCACAATAGGCTGTTTTGGTGGAAAAGACTCAGAAACAGCACTCTGAAGTAGCAGCAGTCATCTTGTCCTTAAAGGTGCAGCACAGCTAGGTATATTAGCCAGTTTACCCAAAGGTACCATTTATGAAGTGCCAGCAACTACTGGCAAGTGACTTGAAAGTCGTTACCCTATGCAAGGCAGAACCACCCCAGCAGCCGTCCTCGTGGGCCTCCTATCCAGCCCTGCACGAACCACAGCTTCAGCTGCCCTTAACCCTCTAGGCACAGTCACTGCTCCTGAAAGAAAACACTAGAGCGACAGGAACTTGGATAAAAGCCACTGAATTCAAGTAACAAATTCCTCTGGACGTGCGTATCACACATTCACTGGAAACTATACATAAAGCATTAATTATTCCATTACTGCCCAGCAAAAGCCAGCTCTGCATTCACACCTTGTACCAGCAAGAGCCACTTACACAGCCATTCCTTCTCCTAGGACCAAGCTGTACGGTTTTGTGGCAGTTCCCCCCTCTACCATGGTGGAGAGGGAAGGAAACCCTTCCCGAAGCTCAGTCCGGGGGCAGGTGCCCGAACCCACGCTGGGATGCGGAGGGGCAGAGCTGAAGGGCAGGCAGTGGGGCAACTGCTGGTGGGGGAAGAGGAGAGAACCACTGCTGTTTAGTTTTCTGTTTGCTTTTGGCTTCATCTAAATCCAACAGTTGTTTCAAATCCCTGCCTACACACACTGGTATAAGTTGCTATTGTTTAAAGCAGATTTAGAGATTTGCACTAGTTTTTAACTACCTTGTATTTGATTAAAGGGAAACCAAGGGACTCCTTCTATTTAAGTGCATTCTTTTAAAGTAAAAATAGATCAAGTCATCTCAACCCAACAGTGTTAAGTCCTGGAGGTCAGGACAAGTCACATGGCTTCTCGCACAAAACCCGGGAGGCTCTGTAGCCTAAGATACAGCAGACCCATCTCCCAGTACAGGATGCCAAAAACATCACCCAATGGGGAAGCCTTCATTTCTGTCACGCAGTGTGGATACAAGAACAGCATTCCTGAATGACACAGCTTTTTTCCACCCTAGCACCCTCTGGAAGATACTCCAACGCATTTTCAACGCTTCTATAGGAAAGTCTTCTCCACTTCTGCTATTCTTGCTTCTGTCACACTCCCCTCCCTAGCACACACACGCACCTCTCTCCTCCTGCATCCACACCATCCCAGCCTCAGTTCTTCCTCCCAAACCTACCTGTATCAGTCTCCTGTTGCTTCCACTACCCCCACCTCTCCCCGCCTTCCTTCTCACTTGTATTTTTAAATAAATACCTTAAAAATCAATCTTCCAAGCTCTCACAGGCCATTTAAAAAGTTGCTCCTGCTGTCCAGTACTGCATTCAAAATGCCACTTGGCTATTCAGTCATTTGGGTAAGCTTTAGGAAACACACTTGTGCTAAGCCAAGAAAACACTGGACTCCTGAGATTAACACCACTGTCATCGGCACACACCCACAGGAACGCACTAGAGAGAAAAGGTACACTCTGCCAGCTCTTCAAAGAATTACATGACATGAGCCAGAAGAGCAGCATACCATGATATCTATGTATTCCTCCAGATACAACAGTATGATTTGAAGCACTGCAGGTTGCGTACACATACTTCAGTATCGCTTTTCAGCAAGACTCAAGAAATTTGAGTCTGGAGCACAGCTTTCCTGTTGTTTATAGGCAAGAATCATGTGTGCTTAGGAAATCCTCGATGAAAAACCAGAAGAGAATAATCAAGTGTAATTCCAAATTAGCTTGCAATATGACCCGTAAAAAAACGTTTCCTGAATTACGCAAAGTATACATGAACAGCAGAGTGTTAATCTGATACAGAGAGCATACACATGCCTTCTGGTGAAGAGATCCTCCCGTTGTAATACCCACACAGAAAACCCCTCTGGGTATCCAGTCACCAGTCTGAAAAGATGAACACTAGCCATTCACATCACATCCTTAGAGATGAATAATCTAACTACACCAAGTCAGCTTTAATTACAGGAACTTCATAAGGAGAGCCCTTTTTAGACTTCATGTTCTCAGGAGGAATGTTAATTTGTCTGTCTAATTACCACCTTGCACTTTCACGCCAGAGGAAAGCGCTATTACTGACACTTGAGAAAGCAAGTTTTCACCATCTATTTGGACCTGTTTTTTTCAGGTACCTTCTCCATGAAGCTTCCTGTCCACCTTCAGAGCTGAGCTCCCTTCTGGGAGAGTTAGGGTCACCTAACTGACAGATGAGATGATTTATAAGACAACTCCCCATACATAGAAACCGATCAAAATTGGTGAGGAGTAGAAATGAACTAAGTATCCAAGGAAGAGTCTAGGCAAATCATTCCTGCAGCTTTGTGGCTAGAGCAACTGGGAAGACTGATTAGAGAAACTTTTTGTTGGAGAGGTCCTGTTAACCAGTTATGCCTTCCTGCTGGCTCAGCATTCTCCCTTTCGCTCAGCAGGACACATCAAGTCGTTAGGAAACAGTGATCCACAGTACTCAGCAGGATTCACAGTACAAACAGCCCTCTGGGATTAAGTACTACCTAGATAATCATCTACTAGTCATGGCTAGACTTAACCAGAGTTAACTAGTTCTCAGCTAGGAAGACAATAGTCCACTTTACAGTACTCAGACAGACCAGACCGGCCGCTGTTTGGAATCTCTCGCTGCTTCACCATCCAAGCTCCTTCTCTCCCCTTACATATGATGGTGCGAACTCCCTCCCGGGTCAGCCTACTGTCAGGCGGGCATTCACAGTAGCCTTATTCCCCATCACTCTGAAACACAACAGCATCTGCTGGCCTGGCACTTCTGTTACGTGTAACGCACAGCTAGGATAGGATATATCCAGTGGACTGATCTTTAACTATTGGTGTCTGGCTGGGACTTCTTGCTAGCACAGATTAGATTCCCTGCGTGTCAGAAGCTGTATCTGCATTCCCAGCCAGACCCTGAGCACAGAGTGCCAAAGAGGCACCAGTTCAAGTGCACTGTCACATCCAGGTGCTCTCAGAGGGACAGAAAACCGACCTCGGCTTTGCAGGAGAGCGGCAGCACTCGGCCAGCAGCTCCACTCGCCAGGGATTGTACCAACCTGATGCCGTTAAAGAGAGCCAACCTCAGAGTGCAAATTTAAAACTTAATTAAAAAGGTCAAGACAGATATTCATCCAGTATCACTGCAGATTCAGGTAGAATCTTACTTTTAAGGATACTCCTGCATTTAATAGTTGCAAAAACAAATGGTACACCAGGGGTGGAAACCAGTGGTTCACACTTTGAGGAATCTAAGCAGTTTTCCAGCTTGCAGACTTGACTGGGAGTCGCATCAAGTTTACCAGAATTTACATGCTGACCTTCCAACTTTAAATTGTCTCACGCAGACTCTGGGAGATGTGCAGAATACCTCCACTTTCTACAATTCAAAACAAACAACTATCACACTCTGCAGCAGCTGTCTTGGACACATATGCTCCGTAACAACAGCTAACGAGAGCCTGTAGCAGCAGCAAACTATAAATAGCATCAGCTAGAGCTTCTGTAAGAAAGGGTGAGGACCACAGCACTTTCAGTGGATTGGAATGGATGCAGCTGAATCTCTTGAGATCACTAAAAAGAAAGGTGACTGAGGCTGAGATTTCTTCTTTACAAGTTGTTTTCTAGTTTGCTTTCCATTCCAGGCACCTATTTGCAGTCAGCAAAGCATGGACAATCTCCCTGCAAAGGCGTCAGTGTTTGCTAGCGCACTAGCTCTCCTCCTCAACACCGAGCTCCTGCCTCTACAGGCAAATCCATCCCCAGCTGCTAAACTCACAACATAATGTCTGCTCTGCTGTGCTTGTAGCAGTACTTCAGGGGTTTTCTATTCTCTTAAGTATGTGCCTCGAAAGAACAAATACGTAAATGCATTAGTAGCACAGTCTAGCCCTTGAATAGCTAAACCTGGCCTTCAAGGAACACGCTCGCCTCCAAAAAGATCACATACCAGATCCATCACCTATCAGCAGGTTAATATAAAAATTGAGCCATGAGACACTGCAAAATACAATCGTCTCAGTATCTCCTTTCCGAACAGGGAACTGCTCCCAGATCTGCCAGCTCTGTGGAGGGGCAACTAAGGCCACATGGAGCCTTGGGGAAGAGTAGGATGATGCTCGGAATTGGTAACAAATGCAGTACTCAATCTCAGGGCACACATCCATAGAGCTCAGAGTATTCACTCTGCCCAAGTCAAAACAAACTAAGTCCAAGGCCCCTTCCAGAAGTTCGCAAACATGTCGCTGCTTTCAGATGCCCATCACTAACTTTCTAGGAAATGGGATCCTCATCTGTGTTGACAAAAAAAAACCCAACCAAAAAACCCAAACGAACCACAACCCAGAAAACAAACAAAATGTAAGTAAATTCTCTCCTTTTAACTTCTTCTGCCCATGTTCTCCACTAGTTACTTGATCTTTCTGGTTTCAGCAACCCTTCTTTTCTCCTCCCCTCCAACAGCCTTCTATTGCTCAGTCATAACATGAAATGTTGCTGACACTAGCAGCATTGTTAGCAGCCCTTGGAGATGGCACATTTGTACAGATAACAAAATGCAGCAGTGTCTTAAACAGGCTGCAAAATCTGAACATCCACTTCAGTCAAACACCAATACACCCAAACCCAAAAGAATAATCTGTGCCTCTTTCTTCCTTATCTACTCTCCCACATAGTCATTCTTTTTGGACACCAGATTCTAAGGAATCTCCATCTAGACCTGATAAATTTTTCAACTGTATCCATCCTATTCAAGCAATAAGCTTCCGAGGACACAGTGTCCTTGATTTACTGCTTGCAAAGTATCAAGAGCAGGACATTAGCTATTCCTTTCCACATTGCTCAAACCATTAGGCAGTTCAGCAAGTGGCAGGAAGGAAGAAAATACATTATAGATATTTAAAACATACATGTACCAAGTGGGAAGAGGGATTACTGCCAACATTGACTAACTACAGACACAGCATACCAAGTGTGAAAATGCACGCACAGGATACGCCACCCCAAGTACCAGGGAAGACCCCTTTCAGGCATCGACCGTACCTGCACACCAGGGTTGCAATGATGACACACCATGCCGTACAGCAGCAGTCAGCATTCAGATGTTCTTCGTTCTTCCGATGGCGGCAACACAGCCAAAACGAGTAGAACAGGAGAAAGAGCAGGTCCAGAGCAAGGCAGGAAAGAGCGATGCCACCCAACAGCAACAGGGCCTGTGGAAAACAGAGATGGGTGTCACATCTGACCACGGCACAGACCTAGCAGGGGGTGTGAATCAGGGCCCAGATGTCTGAGGGCTCTGCAATAAGACAGCGCTGAAGGCAAACCTTTAAAACAAGTCGTTTTGTGGGTTTTGTATATTTTTTAAATATAAACAGGAGATTTTTAGCCTCACTTCCTCCCTTCTCTGCATCCCACTCAATGAAACCACATTCTGCACCTAAGCAGGAAACAACTGAGCCATTTTGTCTGTCCCAGTCTGCAAACAGCCTAAGTGAATCAGGGAGGGTTTCCTCTTTACTCCTGATCAGAGGTCAGCAGATGTAAAAAAAAAAAAAAAAAAAAAGAAAAAAAAAGAAAAAATAGTTCAGCCAGCTGCCTCTATCTGTACAGTTGTTTAATCTTCATGAATAAATATGCAGGCTTATTCATTAGAAATCCAAGTGCATGAGTGGGTTTGAAAGGGGGTGGAATTTATTATACATGCGTGAGATTGATTTTAAAAAAATGAATCCCCACGCAATGCTTCTGTTCAAGGTAGACCTAGAATAAATGCTAAATCCCTCCATATACCATCCACATATATAGGTACAACAAACGTGGATGCTACAGACACACTGGCTTGAAGCCGTCACAAGCTGAATTTTTGTGTTATACCTATTTCTAGTCAGATGTTCCTGGGAGGAAAGGGAAGCAGTAAGTGTTTAATTCTATTCCAATTTCATTTAACTCCATTCCAATTTCTTTTTATTTGGAAAATCCTGGGTGAAACCCAAAAGCGCAAAACAATTTCGTTAAGTACTAATAAAAAAAATTTTAAATCTATTCTAACACCAACTCCAGCCACACTTTCCCACATGAATGAATCAAGACGAAGGATGTTATTTTATCCGTAAGTTTTTTTGGATAAACCCTTGGTAGTGATGACAAATGCCAACTTATTAGAAATGACTTAAATATCTGGAAAGGGCCTAAGTCACTTACTGTTGCCCCAAATATCAGGAAGGCAGACACAGATCTGTATCAGCAAACCTAAAACAAAGGTTTGGGTTTTTAAATCAGTATCTCCTTTCCTCCCCATGTAGAAAGTTCTTAAAGAACATTTATACACTTCCTCCTGATTGAAACAATAACTTCCTCCTGGTCAAAGAAATAAAACAAAGAATGCTGCGATTAAAGTAAGATTCTCAACAAAACCGGTGACTGTTTCCAACAGGGTCTGGTAGTAACTTGCTCTTTGTAGGCTTTTCTTCCCCTTCTTTCCCCCCGGTCTGCTCCACAGGTACTCCCTGCTGAGTTGTTATCCTGGCAAACTACACGAGCCACACAACATACTCCCCAGCCAAGCAAACATCAGCGCGCACAGACTGCAGGCCCATCAGCCACACATAACGGGATTAACGCTAATTAAACCAAACTGCTCCATCACAGATCCTCCATGCAGCCATGCGCTCATTGCTTCCACAGCCTTAGAAACCCACCCAAAGCCCACCAAGCGCTCTGGGATGGGGGGAGCTTACAGGTGCTGCTACCCCAGACTACACAGCAGAAACCCAGTCCCATTGTAGAAAGTGAACTTTGGGATCTTTAACAGAGAGGAGTGGAGCTGGAAGGGAAAAAGCCCCGTCCCCCTTTCCCATGATTACACCAGATGGTGTGTGCGCTGTTTGAGATCCCGAGCAGAAAGGGGCCTTCAAGAGGGAAGCTGCGTTCAGAGCCCCACGTTCTCTCACTTCTGAAGGCTTGCCATGTACGAGCACTCAATACTAATTTAACTAACACATTTGGCATACCAAAGCTCCTTGGGGATATTCTTTATTTTTTAAACACGTCAGGCTGCTGTAATGTAAAGCTTTCCTGTGCTGCTCGCCTGCACTTCTTTCTTCACACCCTCAACCTTCCTGCAGATGCTAAAAGGCATTGCCGCTGAAAAGAAAAACCCAGCTGAAAACATCCTCCCAGTGACTCTTTATCAGCAAAAAATTCACACTGCAGCTCCAGATGTAGGGGAACAGCCCCCCCTTTAAAAGGAAAAAAAGGAAATACTGAAAAGAGAAAAAAAACACCAAACTAAAGACTGCCATGCAGCAAGCAACCTGAAGTTCTTGACACTTAATATATGCTTTTATTTATGCATCTGGCCAAAAGGACTTGGCTGGCCACTACACCATGATCTGTGTTTCATTTTCCAGAGAATATTTGTTTTCCATTAATGGATATGTGCCATGACAACAAGTGAAATCATCCAGCAGAGCAGTTATTAATCTTTCTGACTGATGAGTCAGTTTAGGACCCAGAAACTGGCTGGCAGCGAAAGCCTGGTGGCAACCAAAGACATGCCTGTGCCTGCTCATCAGGATTAAATGACAGTATTTAAAAAAGAGGGGCTGAGGCTGGATAAACCCTCAGACATTCTATGCCGCAACAGTAAATCTGGGACTCGGTTATCCAAGGCCACGTTACCCTGAGTAAATGTAAAATTACGCACTGGGCCTTTTGCCACAAAAGAGCATCAATTCGTCTCTGAACATTTGCTGAGCTATCAGAACCTTTATAGCAAATGATGCATGAACTGCCCTTACAGGAAAATGGAGACAACTTGGAGGAGCAACATTTTACCACTGTGCTGACACTAATGGCAGAAGTGGAGACAGAGCAGTCCCTGAAAATGAGCGTAAATCCAAGTGGTATCAGCCAGACTGGCAGGAGATGAAGCTACAGCGTTAGGAAGCACTTTCAAAATAAAAGTTAATAGCAGTACACAGGAAAGTAACCACCAGCAGCATTGCTAGCACGGAAAGGCACCACGAAACGTGAATACACTCGGTCTTGTGCAGGGATGGTACTCGACAGCCTGCTGCAGCCTTTCTCAACTCCAGCATGGTTGCCAGGATTCATAGTATTTACTCTCTCAATGGGAGTAAGAAGCCAAAAACGGGGCAGAAAATAGCTAGGCTCCCACACACAGAGAGGGGCACCATCATTGGGTATGGCAAAAACATCTTCTGCAAAGATACTCGGGGCTGGTTAGCTCTTCCACACGGTGTAAGGACACCCATAGGTGCTGATATTATACCTAAGGACATATATGGAGACCAGCCTTCAGTTACCACAATCCTTGGTTTCCAAGACCATGCCTTATGTTACTGAGGATCGATTCAACCAATATATTTGTCTACTGGATGAAAAGTTTCCATACCAGAGAGCTGGTTTCAGCTCTCAGACCGCAAGTTCCAAACTGCGATCCACAGCATTCATTACCTGAACATATCTCTGATCACTGTGGTCCTGGAAGGCTAATTTTAGCCACTGAAGCTGCACTTAAGGGGATGTATACTCCATCCCTTCCTACGTATACAGTCACAAAGAGAAGTGATAGATAACATGAGAAAAGGATACACAAGATACATTTGAGTATGTTTCCTTAGAAGGGAAAGCCTAAATGAAGCCACAAAGCACTGTAATGCAGGAGGTAAACGCTGGGTTGCATTCACCTAAGTGTCAAGGTTTAGCACTGCCTTAAGGGCTGTTTGTTGGTCACTCTACTGCACCGAGGAGTGTTGGCTTGGGGACAGACACCTCCTCACACCACCACCTCCCCTCTGCCGTGAAGGTTACTTGGCACAAGAAGTCCTGGCAGCAGAAAATGTTTAGAAAGTTAATTCCGAATACACATGAGCTCAGAATAATCCATGAGTTTATTAAATATGAGTTTTAGCAATCTTAATCGATCCAACTTCCAGCTTCCACATTCTTTAGCCATTAACTGTACTAACAGCAGCATGGTGTAGTGAGCAGCTCTTCACATGGAATAGATGATGGCTATTTCTGGATAGCACTACTATTTTACTACTAGTCAGAAAGTCCACTAAAACCTCATTAAGAAACTTGAGAGAAAAACTGAAGCCTTCAGGTGGTTTCTGAAAAGCATGCAGTTTCCCTTTTAGTCTTCCACCAATAACTTTGAAGTTAGTTCATCTTAAAACTTCATAATTTCAACCCACAGGACAAAATAGCTACAGCTTTTGAGCATCTCAACAACACAGCTGTCTTAATCATTGCCAGATTGAGAACTGTTTATAGTTTTACCTTAAAGTCAGCTTTTGCCAAAAGAAAGCTTTCCACTGAATCTGCAACTAATGTTCCTTCTGGATTTCCATGCAGCGACTTGAGATTGTGATAATAAAACAGAAAGAAGAGGTTAAAGGAGTGTGGGAAGAGAAAAACGTTCACCCAGAAGAACAAATGAAGCAAACTGGGCTGCTGCCAAAGGAGCACTCATCTCTCTCTATTCCATGAAGGACGGAAGTCTTCTTAGCAAGAAAAGAAACTGCTGTGGGATAGTGTCATGCCTACACTACTTCCTACACCTTTTTTTTGTAAACTTCATGACACGTCTAAGAAGCTTATGTACTCATAGATAAGTAACTATGCCCTACCAAACTGATTTTGGCAACATAAGGAACACACTCTGACCCACTCATCAACTTGCTCGGAACATGCTGTATGTTCAGAGACTCAATTTTCAATTCTGAAAAATGCCGTATGTGGTGTTTGTTGAGATACTTAAGTGTCTCGGGATGTCATTCATCCCACAGCCTCTACAGAAGGATGCAGGCTTTGGTAGGGAATGCAGCCAACCGTGTATTGGCAAACGTAATGTGGGAGGAGGATGTGGAAACCACTGCTGATCTCAGCACTAAACCATCCATATCTCCTCTGCCCGGGGGACAGGCCTTCCCAGGCCAATTACTGTACTCAAGACAGTAGAGGAGCAAGGCTGGGCAGGAAACGTCCTGTGGAAGAGGCTTTTCCCACGGTACTGAGATGTATTCTCCTTTGTGAGGGATCCCTCAGCAGCATGGAAGAGCACCATGGAAACAGAAGACAGGTTCCACCTTTTAATCTCCTTATACAGACATCTCCCAGAGAAAGCACGCTGTACGGGAGTGCAGGAGATATATATATATATATCTCTTTAAGGCAAGTCCACACTGGAGCAAGCAATATAGGCCAACACTTTGCCTTTAGCTTTTCTTGGCAATTGGCTTTCCTTTCTGGAAAAAAGAAAATGCCAAGGATTATGTCATGCTGCTTTTTTTTTTTTTTTCCCCAAATCACCTTAAGACAATACAGCAGATACATTAGAATAAAACAGATCCACAGCAGAAACATCTCCTAGCATGACTAGACAGTCAAATCTATTTAACCAAGTTGGTTAAATAAACAGGCTAGCTTCCTCAATGCTGAAGCTAGCTGCACAGGCAAGGGCTTTCCACAGATAATTGATATTAGAGCTGTGAACTAAAGCCACTTTAATTACAAATGAGTGTTCACACAGGGTTTTAATGTAGTTTAACTAGAATGGCCTTAATTCAGTGTAGTTTAATTCACTTTAGTGCATTTAAAGTGGTTTAACTAATCTGCTTTGAATTTATTCCTCCAGTTAATTCAGATTAATTTCTCAAGTGCCCTTGTGCAGGCAACGACTGAAAACAAGGCTAGGTTGATTAAAGATTCATCATTTCCTCCATATGAACATTCTGACCCCTTATTTCATAATTAAAGACTTTCAACGCTGCCTTTATATTCGGTCCCATTTACAGAAGCCACCAGTGCAGAGGCCGAAAAGACACAACCTTGCGGATACTTGGTTTATTGCAGGAACCAACAAGCGACACAATCATCACCAGAGTTTTGAGAGCTGTGGTTAAACAATATATAGTGCAGGTACATCTGCACACCTCAGTTTCCACAGGTTGCATGGGGGCAGGTGCTAGAATTCATCAGAGCATCTCATATCACAAACCAGAGGTGGAAAGCATGGAGTAGAAAGGATTTACTTAACAATTCAGTTGGATTTTATTTTTTTTCTGCCCACAAATGCAGATCTAAGCCGTGCTAATCAGCAGTGAACACTGGAGTCCTATTGGGTTGAAGTCAAATAACAATCCATTTATTCCCTTAGCTGTTACCAACTCAGCAATCTCCATCTTGCACAGCAAGGAAACGTTCCCAGAGGTAAGGGGGTCCTCTAAATTGGATGTTCTTATCCCTAGTTTCTCCATAATGCTGGCTGAAAGCCTCTATGCACTACAGCGATGAAAAGAATGAGACACTCTCACCAAATTCAGTTTCCACTGACAGGTCCCCACAGACTAAATCTTTATTAAATGAGGCTTAGCTCAGAACTGGCAGCTTGTCAAATGAGCATTCTCGCTGAAAAGGCGGATTTCCTTTCTGAGGATTCTGCAAATTCCCTTGCAGGGCTCTAAAAAACACACCACGGACGCGTCAGTGTTCATGCAGGTCTTTGCCCCAAATCCCAGACCAGCAAAATGTGTAAGGAATCCTCTTGGGAACAGGCCTTCAGCTTTAGAAGTTTACTCCTTCCTAGTATTCCCAGTTGGACAAAGTTAAAACTGTTAGTTAACTTCGTTTAAAGGCAAGAATCAGATAAATATTTGGAATATTGAAGTGAAGGATAGCTGGAAGAATCCAGTGGGTGTCCTGCACCGCTTATGTCCATGCGGAGCTTCCCCATAGCAGATCTGCCCAATTTCACCAGACATTCCTTTCCCACGACAGATTAGCTCACACATTCCCGTCTGACAGCAGCTCCTCTACTCGAGGTCCTTTAGAAGCAGCTTTATTTCCTTGGTTAGAAAGCTGTATCATCCATTAAAGTCTTAAAACGCAATCTCCTCGCAAGGTAATTTTCCAGCAAACTGGATAATGGAAAGAAACCCCGTGCTATAAAGGAAGTATGAATTTAATACTCCTACCACTCAGGGATAAGCAAGCACTGCCTGCGTTACCTGGCTGAAGCCCAAGGGCTGTGTAAATTCCCATGCCAAGACAATTCCCCATCCCCATCCCCGCAGCGGGAGCTCAGCTATGCTCCTGCTGGCCTGGAGCTCCCCGAAGGCAAGACGTGGCACTGCCAAGCTGCCTGTTGCACGCAGGCAGGGACCAGGGTACACTTGCCCAGCCCAGCACGTGAGCTAGGCAGCACTAGTGTACATACATAAAAAAAAAAAGAAGAAAAAAAGTCAGGAAATGCTTAGGCCTGATGCCCAGTGACTTAATCCAATTTCCATCCTTTTTCCCTTCCCCCTCCTACAACGTGGGCTCTCAGAGACAATGCATTTCATTTAGAGAGGAAAAAGAATCCCTCCTATGTGCCTATCCTTACACACTATCAAGCAAAGCTCTCGCACACCGCATTTTTTTAATCTATCTCTGCTGACCATGCATGCTTGGAGTGGATGCCAACCTCAAGGATTTTCTTACAAGACTCCAGCTGTAAGGAGTCTGTGCTTTACTGGGGGCTACCAGCTCTCTTTAGCTGTCGCTGTTTCTTATTAGGTATGGTGTGAAACTCAAGTATTCATACTGCTCCTGTGAATTGCAAGAGTTCTCCACAAACATAGGATCTTTCAGTAGAAATGATTACATGCATCATCCTCGAGTCTCCTGTTCCTCTGTAGGACCGAAACCCTGTCCTTTCCAGGACTGGATAGGTAACGACATGATACTGGTTAAGATTAAATGCTGTATTTAGGCTCACAGCAGCTTTCTTGATCTTCATCATCTTCTCTTTAACCACCCAACCAAATCGGAAGAGATCAGCCACTACAGAGTTTGAAGACACTGAGCTCAGCCCTCAGCTCTGATGTCCACAGCAGGGAGGTCACTGCAAGCTGCATACACCATGTAGTACCACCTTAGCAGGCAGCCACCAGTCCGCTTTGGGAGAGGCTTTCACATGCCATTTCTATTTGGAAGAGGATAAACAAGGCATTAGGGAGGGAGGGGAAGGAAAATGGAAACAAGTAGAGCCACCCCTAAGTGGAACAGAAAACAAAAACTTGTCCCATTTGTGCAAACTTTCCCCAAAGGAACATCAACCCATCAACACGGTCAACCCATCCCATCATCAGGGACGGCAGTGTTTCCATAAGCATGACTGCCATACATAATGTGGTTCTGCTTGCTTCTGCCATTATTTTTGCATTATTTGAACTTGCTGGATTGTTTTCAGCGATTCAATATCACATCACGTGCATTAGTTCAGAAGTTTTGCCAGGCAAAGAGGATTTGTTCAAGTTTCTTAGCAGCGTATGCACTCAGTTGCATAGGATGCAAGCACAGACGTTCAGCACAAGCATTCTTCCTCTCACTATACTTTTCTGGCATCTTCTCTCTGCAGCTCGTGACTTGCAGACATATCAAAGCAGCTGAGGAAGAAAACAGTTCGAGTATGGCCACTTCTCGTCTACCCCAAGTGATAAAAAAACCCACACTGAGTTTCCAAATTTGTCTCCAAAATTTCCACATGAAAGAAGTTCATTTTAAGAGAAGATATTTTTAACCACTACGCTTGGACTGAAGTGATTCTGGAAAGCCAAGGCAGGCTGCCTTTCATGGTTTTCCACTACGGGACCATGCACAGTGCCTCATTCCCTTCGCAACACCACTGCAACTTTCCACCACCAGTAATTTTGGTGGGATTAACCCAGATTTAGTAAAGCTTGCTGATCAGGCCCTAACAGGTAGGGAAGCTCATTTGCTTTGGGGAGAAGTGCAACAACAGGACTAATAGAAGCAGAAACTTTACCTCGGTTCCCAAACACTGTGTGCAAATAATGTAGTCCAATGTCTGCTCAGACCTACCAAACTCATTTTTAAGGAGACTGTTCAGGGTAGAGCAATGATTTATGGCAAGACCCATAACTGATCTGCAAAGAATATTAAATACCTACTTTTTACTTTTATTTTTTTAAATCAGCTGGACCTGGAAACAAGGAATTGGTACTTGCAATCAGGATTATCAAAGTGTATCGAGGGTACCACAGGAACACAGAAAGTATGAAGAAACCAGAGAGATGAAAAAAATTAAGACAAACGTAGAAAACATGATCATTGCTTGGCCAATGGGGTTGTGTCCTTGACTCAGCTGCAGAACAATGTCTTGCCCAGAAAATTCTCAATGGCAGCATCTCTGCAGGCACCATTTTAATCCCATTTATGTCTTTGGAGTTTTTGTGCCATGTGTCTACTGCTGCACGCTATAAACTCAAGCATAACATTTGCTGCATTGAACCACAAAAGTGATGCAGAATAATTTGAGAGAGAGTCCAAATTGGAATGGAAACTCCAACATCAAATTGTTACTAATGTTAGACTTGAAAGGTGCCTGCTAACATTTATAAAACTTTTTTCATGTCATTAGCACCACGAAGAGGTCTTTTTCTAAACAGTCGCTATTAGGAAAACATTTGAGCCACAGTAGGAAGCTCGAGCATACACTTTGTCATTTGGAGGTACCTGAGTTTAAAAAAATAAATAAATAAATAAATAAATTAGGAGGAAGAGAGATGCTTTCTGGCCAAGATAACAAATCCACCACGAATGGCTTTATAAACTGCTTCTATTAGGAGTGAATGGACAGGAAGGTAAGTTGCTGTAATTGGGCTTCTGCATTTACATGTCATTGATGGGAATGGGCTAGATCAGTAAGTGTCTAACATGGAGATCCAAGTCCAGTTTGTGCTCAGTTTGCTACCTGAAACCAATCTTCAGAATCAAAAGTGAAACGTTTGGAACAACCAAAAATAACAACAATTGAAAATCGGGGCACCGCATTTCCATTGATATTTGCCCCATTCAGCTTTACCAGCATTTATCTACACAACTAAAGGAGGCTAAATGGCTGTTTACACAGCAAAAACTTAGTGTAGTTCATAATACACACTAAGCCTACTACAGGGTGAGAGAAATAGCACTTTCGATTACATTAGCAAATTACGCTGGTCTAGCTGCCCTGATGGCTGACCTCTGGGAGGGGATGAAGAGCAAAATCAAAGGCAAACTGCCCTACATCTTTAAAAAGTCACAGCCCTTTGTGCTACAGCTAGCAGTCCATATGACATCTTCCTTAAAATAATTTGTATTTGAAGCCAGCTTTAATGGAGTATGTCAGTCATGTGGAGAGGCCATGAAGAACTGGAAAGGAGCAATATCCCATAGGGATACCTTCTGTGAGTTGGGGAAGGAGGAACACAGACCTCTGACCTATCTATTGACTGTGGACCTGAAGTGACCTCCTTGCACAAACAATGCAAACACGCCATTTAACTGCCAGAGACAAACAAGTGCCACGCTTCTCACCATAAATTCACTCCAAACTTCCTCTTTGAAGACTACTACAGTCAGGGTTAAAAAAAAAAAAAAAAAAAAAAAAAAAACACCAAAAACACACAAAAAAA
>VYZM01001441.1:66673-96086 GCA_013398915.1 Dromas ardeola
CACCACACACACACAAAAAAACAAACAAACAAAAAAAAACACAGGAAAAAAAATATGGAGGAAATGTCTTCCTTCAACTGAAAGCTGTACATTTCCCTCTCCCAAAAGAGGCTCATTCGTGTGCAGGAAACATTTCCATATGGAGTCTTCCTTGGTTTTATTTTGGGGTTTTTTGAGTTGGGTTTTTTTTCTCCCCTTTTCTTTCTTTAAAGAGGAAAAAAAAAAAAAGGTCTCAAAAAAAACCCTCAGGGACAAAGGCAATCAATATTCACTATTGAGAACCTTCAAACCCAGGAAAAAAAAATACCATAGAGAGACTAACAGAGGAAGCAGATCAAAAACCTTTCCAAGCTAGCCAAGACCCACCACAGTCACAGCTGGAGCCCGTGTTTCTGCACCACTGACAAGACTGGGAGCGTCATTAACCACTTCTCTGCTCAGCACTGCAGCCTGTGCGAGGGAAGCTACGGAGCTAAGAAAGGCCTCGTGCAGGCTCCTCGCCAAACACCAAGAAGGGATTAGGGCCTCCGGCAGCTATACTGAAGGAAAATACAATTTGAATAGAAATGCTTTCTTTACAGCTTTCCCCATTAAGCAGCGCAGAGCTGCAGATGGCCCTCTCGGCAACCAGGGTAAAATCAGATGCTGCCCCCTCAAGAGCGGCAAGCATCCTGGCCAGCGATCACATCTTACCCCTCCACTTCTGCTGCCCAGTCGTCGTGCCAATAAAAAAGGGGAGCACATGCTTTTTAAATTCACCTCCTCCTGAATGCGATTCACGAGAACAGGGCAACAGGTAACAGTAGATGTGCATATAGATTAAAAACCCTTGCATTTAGAAGTCAAATATGGTGCCACAACATGCATTTACAGAGGGCATCCTGCTTTGCGACTTCGGCTCTGAGCAGCTCTTCTCACAGTTTCTCCATTTCCCCACGGGTCGGGGAAGAGGGGAAACTTTCTCCTTTCAACTAAGGAAAGATGTTTGACTCCCTTAGGGCTTGTCTGCCTGCAAAGCTGAAAGTTGTCATGGACCGCTGGCCTAAAAAAATTTGAAGTACTGGGTTTCTATCAGCTAGTTAGGGACAAATACACCTCACTTTTAGCTTCCTTTACCACCAAGTTTTGGGAGTACGTAGGACATGGGGCTATAGTAATAGCAATTACAACAGCTAAAAGAAGCAGGTGTTTGCCCCACTGTGTCCTAACAAGATTTTTCATCAGCTGCTGTACTTTCCCAAGACAGATGCATCATTTCCACTAGAAATCAATGCACTTCATAGGTAAACTAAGACGCACACAGCCATCCTTCAGAGATCCTTCTATTCTGCCGTGAAATCAGTGCTGGTAGGATTCCTCGAGCTCCTGCGCAGGCATTGTCATTCATCAATTCTTCTGAATTGTATCTTGAGATCGATTTTTCAGGAAAGTTCCCAGACGTTCTGCCTACACTGATGTCATGGCTATATTTAAAGAAGGAATCCCACTAAAGTGGTTTATAACGTGCTCTGGCTGGACAGTGGAGACAGAGCTAAATCCTATTAAGCTACTTAAGTTGCTTTCCCCCTCTAAAGTCATCCGTCAAATGCTGGCCCGACACATAGCAGCCAACTATCAAACTAGCTTATCAAGAGTCATGCTTAAAACACCAAACAAAATAAAAAAATTCAATCACATACATGAGGAAGAGAAACTGGGGCAGTGTGCTGCTCCAGTAACCTCCTGGGATCCCAGCGGGTGGAGAAGGCTTGTGATTAGCTTTTCGTTACAGTTAGATTGTAACCCACTAGCACACCACCAGACTTTATTAAAGATAATATAAAAATGACTGTTTCTTTACATGTTAGTCTTGACTATTTTGAAAGGACTATATGGAGAATATGTGAATGTAAGACGTACGTTTTAAATAGAGATCACGCTAATGGGGGGTGGATAACTGGGCAAACAAAGCACCCTGCGGAGGAGGGGGAAAGCAGTGTTCGTATCACCTGGTCTCCTCTCCCAGTAACTTGAAAATAGGCAGAGTCCTGAAAGATTAACTCCCATAAATGTTAAATGTCCATATTTAAAGCGGGCAGTTTTATAGCATTTGCTCCACTAAGTCAACATGTTACTGCTATGAGATTTCAGAGACAAACCTCAATTTCACAGATTTCACGAAATAATAGAAACAATGGGCTGGAAAAGACCTCTGGAGGTCACTGTAGTGCAACCAGCTGCTAAAATTAGGGCTAATTTAATAGATGGGGTTACCCAGAGCCTTGCCCAGGCAAGTTTCGAGTGTCTCTAAGGCTCAAGTTTCCTAAGCTTCCCTCAGCCCCTGCTCCAGCACTACAAAGAAAAATGTTCATAAGTGATTGCACCCAAGTGCCGTTTCCCATTGCAACTGGAGGCTGTTGTCACTTGTCCTTTTGCTGGGCACCTCTGAGAAGAGCCTGGTGCCATCTTCTCCAAGTCCCTCCTTCAGGTACGCAAAGGCTGCTCACGGATCTGTCCTTTCGCCTTCTCCTCTCCAGGCTCTAAGCCTCCCAGATCCTCCTCACAGGCTCTAACCATCTCAGTGGCCTTCCCCTAGGCATGCTCCAGTTAGTCAACACCTCTCCTGCACTGGGGGCCCCAAATCATTATGCAGTTATACAGCATTTATGCTGGCACACATAACTGGAGGAGAGCCCATGCACGCAAAATGGCTGATGACCCCATTTTAGGGCTATTTTCGGCTTGCTTAGAGGGCTAGGCAAAGCACCAGCCTTCAGAGCTCAGGTTTGCCTCCAGCTGCATGACCTACCCTACCTGATACAGTCACGAAGCACCAAAAGGTGACAGATCTGCCCCCACGCTGAACAGCACGGACGGTCGCTCTGTGGGCGTGAGAGATGCAGCAAGTAGCATTTGAACAAGAGACTCAACAGCATGGATGTTATTCCTCAAAACAACAAAATGAGACAGACGAAGGGGGAGGATAGGAGAGGTAGGGAAGGAAAAAAAAGCAGCAATAGAGAAGTTACACGCTTCAGACTGAAAACAAGGCACCTCGGGAGTTATTCAGAGCCCAACTGCATGGATGCTCATGCATCCCATTGGCTGCCGCCTTCCAGAGCTGCACAGCAACGAGCCCGGGAGGTGGGAGGCTGCCAGCACGCATGAGAGCTCCCTGCTCAACCCCTCCTCCGCATCTCCACAGCCCAGCCTGACAAGCACCGACACTGCTCCAGCTCATCGCAGTATCGATCGCTCTTCCCCCACCAGAGGTCAATCAGGGAGAGACAATCAAAGCAGGCAGGACCTCACTTAAACGAATGACAGGGTCGATGCAGAGCACCCACACCAGGTAATTTCAACAAAAGCAGGATAGGTCAATCCCATGTTCTGCCTCGGTCCACAGCTCAGCTTTTCCTCGGCAAGCGGGAAGACAGTACTGCAGAAACAAGGATGGAGTGGAGGGGAAGGGTACGATGTGCAGTTGTGCTCGTGTCTGACACAGGTCAGAGAAGTGCTGACACCCAAAAGGTATTAATAGTCCTCAAAAGCAGCACTGCACAGCATCAGTGCTGCTCCTGTAGATGTTTCACTCCATTAATTTAAGCAAGCAAGGGAAGAAACCGTCACAACAGAGAAGGCTACCCAGCCTCAGCTTCCCTACAAAAGGGGCTCCAATTGCAGGGTCCCAGACCACACCGATATTTACAAAAGAAGATCAGAGCTTCTCGCAGAAGGACAAGCAGGAGAGAGTACAAAACTAGCACAATGTGGAAGGATAAGTGATCCAGCTGTTGGGCTTACCACCACCGCAGCCACAAAACAGATCATGAAACGTGCTATGGATGTGGAGGAGGAAAACTAGTTCTAATGCCTGAGCACGACAACTCACAGCAGGAGAGCTTGTTACAGCTTTCCTCTAGCACAACCACCTAAACCAAAACAACACTGGATGTGGGCAAAAATTAATCTTTAAGACACACACACAAAAAAAAGTTGCATTTGGACTAATGCAATGGTTTGCAGGCTCCAGCACAAGAAAGGTCGAGAATTCTTTTTGCCCAGACACAAAATCATTATCTCCCAGAAGTACTTACAGCCAAGCAAAGGACACTCAGAACTCCTCTGCCCCGCTGCCCAGTATGCGCAGAAGCAGCTCATCTTCTGAGCAGTCCTTACTGATCGGGTGCATCTTTGCAGGCAGCGCCTGGTCACACAGTGCTGACTCTGAGCTTGGAAAAGCAGAACTAAAAGAAGGCAGGCGGCTGAAAACTGAACAGCAAAACTAACAGCCCAACTTCTACCATTTTTCAAAGAAAGCAAGGCAAAGACCTCTGTTGTTACATTCCTGAGTTGACCACTGAACGCAAAACCGAAGACCACAGCAAGGTCTTAGGGCAGTCAACATACAGAGAGTGTGACAAATTAATGCTGGCTACTACTGAGGCCCGTACAAGATCCCAGGTAACCTACAAACATGCAGCAGGGGAAGATGACAATTTTTGGACTGGGAGAAGGTATTTTAGAACATACGCACATACAGCTCCTCTAGTTTTTTTTCCAGTGGTCCAGCTGCTACAAACCTCAGGAGTCCATCACATACAACACTGTCACCTTCACCTCTTCGCTGGCAAAGAAAAGTGTGTTAGAGGGTGAAAAAGCACTAGCATCTCTCCCTTTCGCCATCACGCAACTGTAATTACAGCAATTGCTTATGCAGCCTGTAACAGCTACCTGCTTACCACTATTTATAAACCAAAAGTCAAAACACTGCAGAAAAAAAACTGTTTTCTGTCACTGCCTCCCCTAAATTGCCAGCCCCTCAGCTGATCAAACCGCACTGAGGCAGATGAGAAGCACTAGCATGAAGTCAAATAGATAAACTTGGCTCCTGACGACGAAACTCTGCACTGAAATGGGAGGCCCTGAAGCAATCCGTGCTGCCAGCTCTGTTGGGGATAGAGCAAAGAGCAGATTTAATATCTTAGAGACAAAAACCACAGATTCCCCATACGCGCACATACACATGCCCATTTCTGCTATGGTTGTCTCAAACGGAGAAAAATCTCCAAGAAATACAGCACCTTGCCCATACACTTTCTTGTCAGAGAAGTGGTAGATCCTGCCAGCATATCCAGTACAAAAACATTTTTAAAGTTTTTAGGGACTAAGAGTACAAATTAATTTGAAAGTCTGTCCCATCTTTTGTTAGTTCCCTTGAGTTACGTACAGCAAAACTAGTTGTGGAGACATTTGACAAGCAGACAGTTAAAGATTAGATTTCTTCATTATTAGTCAGTAGCCAAAAAGGTTGGTAATCATTTAAACGGGCATAGTTCTCAAGCTTATAAGTTACTGTTATTTCTGCATCAACTTGCTTTTACTTCAACAAAAAAAGAGGTAAAATCATGGTTTTAACAAGTGAGATCTCCCCAGTACTGACAAAGTACCACTTTCCCCATTAACAGCTGCCGCTATATATGAATGTGTCGGAGAGAGGTTTTTTCTTTGTCTTCTCCAGCATCGCCACAGAATGTTAAGCAACAGAAGAAAAACACCACCACCAACATGAAAAGGTTGTGACAATTCAGGCTGGCTCTCACTGGGCTCAAGCAATCGCTCTCCAAGCTGCAGACAACACCACGCTTCTACTAAAACAGAGCCAGCAAAAGAAGAAAAGAGTGGCAGCATAGCTGCTTCTAAAACTTGTTACTTACCCCATCTACAGGGGGAAAGATATCAAGGTTTTCCTCCATTTTCCTCTCATCTTACGAAAAGCCTATCCCTGTGTCCTCAAGTGAGAGCCTGACTTTGATATCCACTACACAAATATTAAGATGTGTTGTTTGAGTAAGCTACCCAGAGGTCATCATCTACCCAATCTGACCCGCTAGAGCAACAGAGCACAGCGGACACAACTCCACCCTAACGAGCAAGGCTATTTTTGCTGCTACACTTTAGGATCAAAGCTTTTCCCTAAAAAGCTATGATCCCAGGGGCTAAGAACACTTTGGTAACAGCTAAGATGGGAAGAAAACCCTCTACTTTCAGGATACTTAAGACTCAAGCAAACACCAAGCTCAGGGTAACAAGCACCATGCAAATTACGTGTTAAACTTGTATCATTGATGGCACAGCAGCAAGAATGCCCTATTAAAACCTGTAACTAAATCAAGGAATTCTAATATTCATAACTGGACTTAAAAGCGCTGCCCTCTGGGATACTAGAGAATTTCCCCTCAAAGACTGCTCACCTCATTGACAGCCACGTTGCTTTTCATAATCTTGTCCACAAATTCAATCAAGCTCCAGATAAAATCTAATCAAGCTGGACAAGCTGAATTGCAAGGGCTGTTGCTTTCAAGTCCTTTAACGGGAGGTCAGTTCAAAATAAGCCTCTGATGTCCTAGGACTCCAGCAGGCTTATTTCACGTAGTTCATTGCTGTAGGCACCAAAGAGCACCTTAGCTCCCAAAACTATTTTTAATACTCACTCTAGTGAAGCATTTGATCTCTAGACAAGCTAGGTTTAGTCTTCTGTCCTTTTTGCTCATATCCTTAGTGATTCCTCCAGGCACAAAAATGGCTCTCCTAAGTGGAGAAAAGACCTGCTATTCACAAGATCCCGTTACTATAATCGTTCTCCAACTGAAATTGTCCCTCTGGAAAACATGACTGTCCTAAAGCAAATATAAAAGCACCCACAGATTGCCAGGGCAAAGCATTTGCATTTAGGAAGACCTCATCGTTCACATTTAAGACACGTTGGTCACTTCAGTCTGTCCTTCAGAGAGACCCTTTTTATTTTCTTCTACGCCCTCCAGTTGAAAAGACAACATTTAAACCATAGCCAAGACCTAGATCCCTTGGTTACTCCCTAGCAAACAGGCATTAGGAAAAATTTACTGCCACTACAATTAAATAAGAGAAGCAGCCCTTTTATATTTATGCACTTCAGACTAAAGCATTCAAAAGTATCAACATACCTTATGATCTTTAAAATAAAGCAACTCTTTTGAATATTGACCTGTACGCTGATACTGTAAGAAAGAAAAACTATTTAAGAGGTTCTCAGTTCTAAAGTCAACTTGAAATTTCATCCATGGAGCCCAGGAATAACAGCATAGCATTTAAATACCATACATGACCAATGTGACATTGCAAACCAATGAGACTGGGGTTAAAGCATGTCCAGCCATATCCCATGCGTGGTTATCATCTGACTGATGTTCTCCTGTTCACCAAGCACGTAGAAATCTTTATTCAAACTAATAGCTCTGAGGTAGATTCAAGACAACTCTATGAAAGTTGGGGGAGGGGGGAGGAAGAAGTTTTGTAACCATATTAGTCACAAATTTTACTGTAACTAAAATCTTACAAGGAGAATACCACTTTTTCCTGGCACCATACTTCCATAGATAACAAGGCAGCGAATGCTCCCTCTAGACAAAGTCCTAACATTTCAAAAGTAAATATTTCTAAGCTACTGAACAGATAAACAGAACTAACAAGTCTCCAGCCAGAAAGCCACTCCCCATCTTCCTCTTGTTCAGTGTGTGTAGCTCAGGTCATTTCCGATTTTGATTCCAGCAGGAAGAGCTGTTTCAACCAGAGCACAGAAATAAGATGCCCAGAAGCCCAGACTCACTGGCTCTGCACTGCATTAAAAAAGCACTTGGAAAAAAGGCTACTGATTAAAGGAAGGGTGCTGTTATCTCCAACACACCAAACATCTGAAAGGATGTTCCCTCCCAGACACTTCAAGGTATAAAGTTCAGTTCCCTTCCTTTTTTTCTGTTTTGTTTTTTTTTTTTTTTTTTTTGTTAAATAAAGTCTTTATAAAAGAAAAGAAACTGTTTGTTCGTTTGACTGTTAATCCAGCCAGCTTCAAAATTAAAATATTCCTGCCCTGTCTCCACTCCAGGTTGGTCCCTGGTGAGTATCTCCAATATTTTACATATCAATATTTCTTTCTAGAAACTAAGCTCTAGGGACAATGAAGAAGTGAAGAAGCTCGAGCATATTTATCAGACTTGACACTTTCTATCGGTGTGCAGCACTAGAAAACAATTTCCCTGATAAATGGATGGGCCTGAACTAGTCACACAGCCCTGTATCTTGCTTTCAACCTCATTGCTCTTTTAAAGAGGTACAACTCTGCAAAGGCCTTCAAAATGCAGATAGACTTGCAACAGAAGAACTTGAAGGGAAGTTGGGGACTGTGGCTACATTACAGAGGTACAGCTGAACTCCAGGAGTCTAGCGAAGACAGTCGTTTGTGTTACTGCCTGTCACTCTGTAGTGGCATTCCACCACATTATATCATTAGACCATTTAACATTTAACAATTGCATTCCACCACTACCTTAGACACTCAGTGTCAACACAATACGGTTGAGTGTGATTTCACAGGATATGCCCAAAGCTCTGGTGGCACTTAGGTGAGGAGGAGATGCACACACGCCACCCAATGAGAGCATCAAATCACATAATCCACTGCTGTAGAAGTGAACAATTGATCAACTGCTCATGTGGCAACAAGAACTGGTCAAGACTGTTAAAGTGATGGAGTGTCGTCTTCAGGGCAGAGAGAAACAAAGAAAGAATAAGCTCTGGAAAGGATGGGTTGATGCAAGCAGCACTTTAAAAGGAATATTCCCTACTCAGCTGCAATTCTGCAGGTCAAAGGAACCAGAAATAAAATGCTATTACAGATTCCTTTCACTTTTGGTACAGGGGTTTGTTCTACCAGCTTTCAGCATTGTTTCCGACTCCAAACCAGAAAGACACCATAAAGGGCAGGAAACAGCTAATCTAAAAACCAAACATAGGAGTGTGTTTTTTCCACAATGGTTTAAAAAAAAAAAAAAAAGCTATGGTTTAGAAAAAACTATGGGGTCACATGAAGACAGACATCAGCCAGGAAACTTTTATTTGCCTCCTGAATTCTGCCTATCGATTCAACACACCAAAATATTCCAAAAGGTAGATTCAAGACAAAGCCTAGTGTGTTGCACAGTTGTTCACCTGACTCTCTTAGCGCTGAAGCACAGGTACTCTCTTCCTACCCCATGCTTATGCCAGAGCAGGGTTACAACAACTCATCTGACGAGAAGAAACAGTGTTTATGCCCGGATCAGGTGCTCAATGTCATTCACTGGGCAGCCGTTCAAATACCTGGGCCTCTAGTTAGCAGGACTGCTTCTTTTCACACCAGGGCTAGTTACACTATAACCTGGATCAGACATATCTCTGTGCTGATGCTGAACCCTGTTTCCAGCCAGGTCAGTTCCCCAATGTAATCACTGAGCAGCTCCAGGGTGCAAAGTGTTCCAGCTGCCTTTGCTGGACCATGACCTCAGGAGCCACAAATTTCCACTTCAGACAGGTGTGATTAAAGGGTCTGAAGCTGCAAACTTCGTTAGAGATGGGAGAGTCTCATCAGTTTTCAGATTTCCTATGCAGGCCCTCAGGTTTAGGTCCCATTTACGCAAACAAAGGCACAACGTTGAAACCACATTTTTGCACTCTTTCTCCACTGAGGTCTTGTCTGAAGAGGCTTTGCACAGACAAGCATCCATGTTCACAGCCCAAATCTGATTTTAAAATCACACTCAGTATGTTAGAATACAGCACTATCAATTTTTTTTTCTCTTGTACAAAAATATTGTCCAACAAGGATGACACATGTATTTCTTCCAAGTGAATACTGGAAGAGAGCGGTCTCAGCGCTGCAGCAGCAATACAGCAGTGCCATTCCACAGCTGTTCAGGAGCAAAAAAGTCTTTGATGCCATTAAAAAAATAATAATCCGGCTTTCCAGGGATGCAACTCAGTGCCAAATTTTGTACACAAGAGTTTTACAGAGAAGAAAAAGCTAATAAGGAGACTTTGAGCGCACAGCTACAGATAACACCAGAAAGAGCTCGTTAGAACCTTGCTCCCCATGAACCTCACCTCCCTGGAAGGGCAGCTTACGCACTGCTGCACCGCATTCACCACCACCTTCTTTGGAGATTTCTACTAACTTTTATTTATTTTTTTCTTTACTTATAGTTTCACCAACCAACAACTGAGTACGTACTACCATAGACTTCTAGGTGGTTTAGGAATTGCCGGCAGCAGCACGCTCCAGCCCTGCTGTCTGCAGCACAGCCGCCTTCCAGCGCATTGGAGCGGAGCAGGCAGTTACCGAACGCAAACGTCCAGTTCCACCACAAGCCGAGGTTACCGGCGCTCGGTGCATTATCACCTTCTCCTGCGCGTTCTCCTGCGCGTTACGCAAGGACAACTTCCAGCGTGCATTTCAAAATCAGTCACGGCTTGCCCAGCAGAAGCAATTTGTGGATATTTGAAAAAAGATCTGCCACTCTGTAGAGAAACGGATTCAGTCTGGACTGAGTATAACCATGGTATTTCCTGGGTTTTCAGTGTACAAACTGGCAAACCTAAAGTCAATTTGTTTGCATGGGCTTCTACAATATAAAGGTGGATTTTTTGTTGTTTTTAAACAACTTCAAAACATCTGTCCAACTTGCAAGGAAAGTGACAATAGTTAGTTTTCTCTTGGAGCCCTTGAGCATATCTAAGCACCTGCACATTGCAAAAAAAAGTTTTAACAAAAAACAAACACACACCCACGCAGGACTTGTGAACACCCTGTTTTTCTGGGTTATTAGAAAGAATAGTCTTTCCAAACACAGGACAAGGGAGGAAACATTTTGTAATGCTTCACAGTTCCCAGAACAAAGAGTGACCTCTCTGAGCACTAACCCCAGTCTGTGCTGCAGGCTTGGACACCATCGAACCCTTCTGCAATTTACAGATGCAAAAGAGGAAGTGGTGGCACTTCAGGCAGCCAAAGCTTTCCTCTTAAGCCTGTGATTGAAAAAATGTGCAAGACAGCAGAATTATAAATCACTCGGTCATAATTTTAGCAGGAAACACCCTGCTTTTATCGGCATTGCTTCAAGCCACCCCTGTTACGCTTATCCCGTAACTTGCGAACACTGAAGCGCCCTTGATAGAGAGAGGGCTATTGTGAAAAAAATAAGTCCTTCAACATTTGTTTTCATAGCAGCTACATCTGGGGAAGAAATTACCGCAAAGCATCTACCTCTCAGCAGAGCAGTACTTGGATCAGGTTTTGAGGCAGAAATGCAAACACCATATGCTCTGCTGAAGCTTTAGTGCTTAGAGCTCCATAGATCCATGCCTTGTCAATATGTGCCACCCCAACTCTCTGCGCTGAGCCGTGTGTCTGTCACTTGGACGCAGCCACCGAGTGTGCTTCATTACTTGGGATTGCTTCTCCGAAGCCGGGCCTGGAGTACCGGTGTTAGCTCCGAGATAACAGCAAACAGCTCCCCTGTTGATATCGTCACACCTGATAACCGCAGAGGCGCAAGCCATCATCCTGACAAGCCTTCATCTGGCAACGCTGTTCTTTTAGGACCATTCAATGCATGATTTATATACTGCTACCAATGCAGAGCTGCACTAAATGCCAACTTTTGTCTAGGGAAAAATGTGATCCCCACAAGCTAAAAGCAAAATTTGTGCCTTTTATAACGGCACTGGCTGCAAATTGGTTTCCCCAGTTGTGATCAACTTACCCTTTGCAATCTTTCACTTTGTATTTCATTGGGAAATTTAAGCCACTTCAGACACTTGCTATAGATATGGAGCCTTTCCCCATTTCTCCACCCACCAAAAGGCTATTCACCTCACCACTGCAGTTCTGCATTTTGAAAGCATCACATCCTCCCACCAACAGACAGCCTCGCTAATCAGCAGCCCTGCGCCTTTGACCTTGAAAACCTTACACATGCTGAAGCCTTCCTTCAGACAGCAGCACCAACGCTACCCACTGAGGGCAAAATTATAAAGAAGTAGAAGGAGGAAGTACATTTTCTTTCACATCCTAAATTGGCTAATAGTTCCTCCCCTCAGTGTAATCCTGAGCTGTGCTTGCCACCAACCCCTTTTTCTTTTCTTTCTAGATAGATATACTGTAATTACTGTATATTTCCATGTCTTCTCAATGCTACCTTTAGATTAACACCCAGTGCTTGAGATGAACCCTTTCTATCCATGAAGAATCACAACAAGCCAGAAGCACTGCAGCTGAAGAGCTTAACAGGTCAAGTCCAAGGTGTTGCACAGTCACCCGATAAACCTCAAGAGAAAGGCTTCTTCACTCAAAACAGCTGCTGTGAACACACACCCCCCCCCATGGCACCTGCATCTGGCACATGAGTAAAAGCAGCCAGGACTCAACAAGCCATCACACCAGCACCAGCTGAAGAACCAGGCTGTAGAGCTTCCTGCTCAGCAGGTCCTCACGTGGCCACGCAAGGGACTTAACTTCTAACCACAAACCAGGCTCTCTTCCTCCAGCATCTTCAAAACTACTGACTGGCAGAAGAGCAGCAGATTTTTGGATTGCAGTGTCTTTCAGGAAGAAAACCCAGGAGCCCAGGCTCTTCACCTTGCTCTTTCGTTTTTAACCTCACATCTGGGGATAGAAACACAGCCCCCTGACATTCAAACTGGAAACATGAGGAGGGATCCAGCAAAAGAAGAAATCCAACAGACAGCAGCCAGCTGCCTTGTCCGCTGACTGTTATGCCCTTGTGTACTGCAGCGCTTTGAAGCAACACGGAGTCAGGATAGACTCCTGGCCTGAAAACTCTTGGGAAGGACTATATAGTCCAGCCTCCCATACAACACCCAGGCCACAGCCATTTGAGAGCAGAGCAGTGGGCAATTCCTGCTATGAACCATCCTTGTGGTTCCTCTGACCTTTGCCTTGGCAAGCCATCCAACACCCACCTTGTGGTGCTTCATAGCAAATTCAGTATGTTTGCAATGTCACCAAGGTTGGCCTCTTCCACTAAACAAAAAAACAAAACCAAGAACCCCAAACAAAACAAAAACCACAACAAAACCCCCAAAACAACAAAAAAGCATTTACCAGTCCTCCAGGGAGTGCTTACAGAAACTTAAAAATACAAAAAACTGGGCTATTTAAACACAGCTGTTAGGGCTGCCACCAGATCAGCATTCTGAAGTTAGAGGTTCCCCCAGTGCTGAAGGCAGAAATACATGATCTCACCTCTTCTGGCTGTTGTGGTTCCTGAAACACATTTTCACCAGATCCACACCAGGAACTGGTGCTTAGTTACTTATTTGCTATTTGCCAACCATCTCCTGCTCTGTTTATTTTTAACTCAGTGTCTTTCAGTTCACTACCGCGGCTGGATGGACTTTCAGCCAGCTATCTTGACTGGTGAATCACGTTCCTTAGCTTAATAATAACCTTCAGGGTTAACATCTGCATTTATCTTCACAGTTAACTTTGCATCTTGAAATAGCTCTTCTGAAGCACCAAGTATCTTGTTAGCTGTGCAGAGCAGCAATTTACCTATTTGGAACACAAAGTCGGATTGACCAATTTGTAAGCAGAAATCCCCCACGCTGTTTATGAACTCTCCTATAAAAAAATGCCACAGAAGGGAGACAGGTGGATCTTTTTGCATTTGAGTAGTTTTATACATATTTTTAAGCCAGGTTGCACCAGACATTCAACTTGCACTTGAAATCTCAAGCTTAAGATCCACCCTTCCCTACACACAATTCTTCTTTCTGCTCTTTATAGACAGGTATTTTAAGGCACATCTGTGAACTTATTTTCAGAGACTATCCTAATCAGGAACAGAGAGAAGCAAAAACTATAAGCTCCAGTACAGGACTCACAATATCTCTTACTGAGGCTTATTCTCTAATCAGGTGAGGCTGGCGGACCTCACGAAGTACAGAAGCAGCAGTTTAAAGACATCCATTGCAGATTCTCTGAAGGTAGAAAGAAGAGAGCCACGCTCTCCTTAGCTCTGTCGCCTCTTTGATATCACCATTAGTGATCACAACCCCTTGCTACAAACTCAGCTCAGCTCACTAAAAACACCACCACCAAGAAAAGCAGTTTGGGCAGCAATACAGAGTTAGATCCACTCTGACAAATCGCATTAGATTAGAGGGGCAAATTATCTGACTCCCAACCTATACAGAAAACTGGATCTTTGACAAGAGACTTTTCACAGCACTTACAGGCTGGCAGCAGTTGCCTGGAATTCTTCACCCTTTTAGCAGGTGTTAAAGCTTCTGGGAAAGAGCCAAGCAGTAATTTTGACTCACTGAAGCAATCGAACCATTCGTTACATCACCCAAACACTCCAAAAAGTGAGAGCAATTCACTAGAAAGAAGTTTTGAGCAGCCCCAAGATAAGATACCCTGAAGCCACAAAGCAAATATCTCCAATAACTCTCATGCCTTCGTGTTGCTTTTCATTGAATGAAAGCAAGTGGTGCACGAACTGCAGAACGCAGTAGACCACGGCATCTGCTCAAACACTCTTACAAAGCATTCAGTAACTGTTATCACTTAACTCTATGCAGCATAAAACCCACCACACTACCTCTGGCAGCGACTGTGTGCAAGTAAAGTAGCTCTCTCTCCTTTATGGGTCTGCAGAAGAACGTCACAAGTCATCCATCGTTAGTCTTCACTGCAGAAGGAGCTAAAGAGAGAAGCTTTTGATTTTGCTGGTTCTTCCCATCATCTTTTACGATAAAACAGCCAGCTCAAGTTTTTACTAAAAAGAGAAAACAAGCTTGAATGTGTATTGAGAAAGCATTTTAATTTAACTCTACAGACAGCACTAGTGGGGAAAGATGCAGTACTTTGTAGCAGACACACCTTACCCTCTCCAGACTGGGGGTAAGGATATTCTTGATGGGGGAGTGGAAAGAAAGAAGGCAGGAAGAGAGATGGCTAGAATACGTCCCTGGTGCTTTCAGGGTTTTAATCACATTAGCTGAGACAAGGCACACTGCTGCACTTGCACCTTGACATCAGCAACAGGCTCTCTGTAGGCTTTACCTTGGCTTGCTAACAACACAGATTCACCTTCTTAGGGCCTTGCTGCATTAGTTTAAGGACAGACGTCATGCTACACACGTGCCTGTGTGCCCTTCCTCTTCCCCTGTTCTCCCAGTGACACAGCCCTTATGTGCCACACAGCATGCAAAGCAGGATGCTGCTCTCTGCACATATGACACTCAATTTACCCTCTTTGCTCCATGTTAATGAGGGTATTTACAGGAGGGGATACTTCCTTCCTAAATTCTTTTTGCCCTCCATCCTTACTAGGCACCGTAATGCTGTTTACAACATGCTGGTTGCTATGGAAGAGATTATATTGTCACTACATTATACCTTCAGGTGGAAAACCTGTAAGTGAAGGAACAAGTGCAGTTTTTTGCATACTTTTAAAGACATGATAGTGCAATCCCCGTGTAATGACTAGAAGCTTTAACAGTAGCTTCCAGAGGCAGAATCCAACCATGAGCCACCAAGTTTTAATTTGATTTTCTCCTAAAACGCAGATGTTTCACTTTCCTGTGACTGGCTCCTACTGTTTCATTTTAGACAGTGCCCTACAGCTGAACAGCACAGTCCCAGCCACTTTCCCAGGACGCTGAAAATTTTTCTGCACTCAAAACACTATCTCCTTAGTCCAAAGATCAGGGTGAAAGAAGTGACAAGATCATATAACCAAGCTCCACAACTCTAACTGCCCTTTTGTTGATTACTGTCTTTTATAGAGCAAGGATTCAGAGAGCAGAAGCAAGAGAGACAGACCATCTCAGATCTGACACGCTCGCTGAGACGCATGACTAACCCAGCTTGAGCTAGCAGGGCAGGACAGCGTACGTGCCTGGAATGCAAAACCCCGCTTGGACGCCTATTTACCAGGGGCACAAGGATTGGAGGTTATCTGGGTGCCGCCTGGAAGTTAAATACAGGACAGCTAAGAGCGCAGCATAAATAACCTAAAGACCCCGTTCCCTGCAAGCAGCTGGGAATCAAACAAGACACTTTCCTACCTACTGAGACCCCACTCAGCGGCACTGGAAGAACTTTAGATCTTTAAAGCCAGGATTGTACAGGGAGCCAGCGCCCCGAGTACAGCACTGATGCTCACAGGCAGCAGCTAGCACCATTCCCCTAACTGATGGTATGTATCTATGCACGCGTGCCTCTGAAGTCTTGCCAGCACAGCTTCAGCCATCAGGACACTAATCTAGATCAGGCGATACAGAAATACTGCAGTAGAACCCAAAGAGCCCTTGCACAATCCAAACCACAGCTGCACCAAGAACAAGATTCTTATCCCAGTATAGTTAATGTTTTGAGTACAAGAAGAATACATAGCTTGATGTTAACATCAAACTTTGCACCATGTAATACTTCCTCACTGCAGCATTGGAACACCGCTGCACTTCTGCTGCACAGGTGTCCTGTTATAACAGGAAAAAAAAAAATTCTCGCTGAGAATAAAGCTGAGGACTACAATGTAGTTTCCAGAAGCTCTCAGCCCTTTTTGCAGTTAGCCTGTGTTCACAGCGCATGGGAGAGACCGCGCACTGACCAAGGTCCGAGTGCAGCTACGCAGAAATACTCAGGATCTCTGTTTTCCCAGGAGACATAACCAGTGACTTGTTGGAAGGCAATAGCATGTCAAAGGCTAGCTGAGGACATCCCCAAGGACGAAAGCCTTGTAGGACTAGTTTTAGTATCAAAGAAGTGGTGGTGTAAGTGTTTGCAAGTAGGAAGTAAAGAACTAAATTGCTGGTGGATCCCATCTGAAGGCACAGGTGTCAGAAAGAAAACTTGGCATTCACTACATCAGACATCAAGCACCAAATTCCACTTTGGAAGGGAAAAGAAATACAGACATGCCTGGTTTGCATCCAAACTTCAATGAGCATTTGAGGCCTATCCTTGCAACTGCTTCTTTCTTAGGAACCTTAGATTTCATTTATTGCATCAAGTCATCAAGATCACTCTTACCGAAGCCAGCACAAGTAAACCAAACCTAATAATTAAGTTAGTGCTGAAAGTCCTGCCCACAGGTTACACCTGCAGAACTACATTTCACCTGTTGGATATGCCACTGCTGTGGTACAAGGGGCACATCTCCTCCCAGGCCAAAGTGTAGCTGACATCAGCAGAAGATGATTCAGATCTACCCACAAAACAAACTTGGATCTCCAGTCCTCTTCAGCACTGGGAACATGTTAAGAGGTGGGTCAATCACAGACAGAAGACGCAATAGCTAGCAACTAGCTATTAAATGAATTTAGAAGAGGTAATAAAATGAGCAGCAGTCTCTCAGAGCAACATTATCTTGAAAACAAAATTAACAGTGATGAAATACTATATAGCATCCAACTGAATTTTAATAGCTGCAACAAAATCCACACAAACACCAAAAAGGTTGAAAGGGCATGGGAGTGAGACACACATGTGACCCAGCATGCAGTTGCCTCGGTAAGAATTTCAGACTTAAGATAGGACTGCACAGACAAGAAGAATTAACATGCCAAATGGGGATTAGGGTAACAAGATCCCCATACCTTCTCAGCATCTTCCGCTGGGAGAGGAGAGGAGGCAAGTTCACAGCTTGTCCCTTCCTCCTTCTCCCGTAATCTCCACATCGCCCAAGGCGAAAGCTAAGCTGCACTAATAAAAACAGCAGAGCTAGCGTAAACTGTCCAACCTTGTTATTTACACCCCAGCAGAACGCTCCCAGCATCTACTATTGCTCACACGGCTTCTCCAAGAGCTGCCTGCTAATGCACAGGCATTGGAAGCATGTCCCAGAGTACCGCTTGTCCACGCGGAGAACTTTGTCAACAGCACTGGGTATATTTTATATTAATTACCTTTAATTTATCCTTTAATATTAAAGCGTTTAAAATGCTTTTGAAGATCTTGTGTTTGAAGAGATTTTAACTTGTAACAGGTCAAGCTGAAAAAGCTTGAAAAACAACGCCTGCAGTGATTCAGAGGTTCACTGTTAGAGCACTCAACCTGCCCCAGAACAAGGTTGCTGAGACCAGCCAAGAACTTTACCAGGATCTTTACCTGGTTGTACTTACGAGAACGAAAAGCTATTTTAACCTTGCCAATTTGTTGCTCTCACTAATTTGTCTACTTAGGTTGATGCGACATCTGTTGTCTAACCTATAAGAATTTTGGATATATATACATATATAACGAATGGCCAGTGATCCAGCGTATTTGACCTCAGGACGAAACGCTGTCCTACCCAAGCTCTATGCACTTCTCAGTCTCGTGAGCCAACAATAACTCAGACTGCGTGGGTAGAAGACGATAAGGACAAACAGAACAACAGAAGACATTGGTCACATTTTGAAATACAAAAAGGCACACAGGAAGTGTTCTACAGTGCTTTTAAAATAGAACTCTCATCCGAAGTAAAGACTTCTGTTTAGCTACAGAAGTGTCAAGCAAATCATTCCATCCTCACTGGATGCGCTATCTGTGCTTTCCACTAAATCCAGACAGAAAAAGACCCAAAACACAGCTGATCCATTTTTTCCTGCCACCTACTACCACTGAAATGGTTTTGCTCTTAAGGGAGCATGAACACTAATACTTGGCATTGACTAGAATTACCTCTAATCTAGTCTTGGGCAATAGCCCCCATTTACTCAAGTCCAAGGCATTCATAGAATCAGAGAATTGTCAGGGTTGGAAGGGACCTTACAGATCAACTAGTACCAACCCCCCTGCCATGGGCAGTCTAACCTTACTCAGTTTCAAATCCTAAGAAAAAGAAAAGCAAACCTATATTTTTTTAATGGTATCTGTCTAAGCCCAGCTAGCTCCGTCCCTAGCCTTTTCCTAGGTCTGTGACTTTCAGTATTGCTTGCACTTGACAGCCTGTCAGTCCAAAGCTAAACAGAGATCAGGTTTTCAGGGTCTACCATTGCATTCGCAGTGATCCTAACTACACGTGGAGTTGCAGTAGGGTAGAAATAACAAGTCCTTCCCTGAAGTCCTTTTAGCCTTGCCTCTACTTCTCCTTCGGGGGGGGAAAAAAAAAAAAAAAAAAAAGCCCAAGTATTTCAAAGATACCAGAAGTATCACAAACTTCTCTCAGAAGACTCTAGTTATCTGTTGCCAGGGGCCACCAAATTAGTTCTGAAAACTACCTTCCTTCATATTTCAGAAACAAGAAGAGATTACAAAATAATGGAAGTTCACTATTGATTCTTTTCCCCAGACGACCGAAAAAAAGGAAGCTGGTACTTTTTTGTTGTAAAACACTCGGCCATTCCCTAACTTCCAAACAGCAAAACAGGCACTGTTTGCAAAGCCTGCAAGTGCTCCTGTTACACCTTTATTCCAAAAGTAAAATTCCCTCAGGAGCTGAAGTTTTAAGAAAAGGTGTTTGCGTAACTTCTCAATAGATTCTCCTTCCTCTTTTCTCTCCTTGAAAGTTACATTATTACACCTCCAAAGGAAAAAAAAAAAAAATTATAAGCATGACAACTCCACCCTTTCCTCCAAGTTCAACCCCACGAGGCAAGATTCAGCCAGGGGTCACGCCAGGGGTCACCACTGCACACTCTCAGTTACTTCCTTCATTTCTATGCCCTTCCACATTCCTCACCAAAACCCAAACTGAGTCAGAGCTCGCCACAGCTGCATTGGCCAGAAATCCATGATTTCTGCAACTGGTGCAGCACAGCTTATTACAGCTGCAAACGTTCCTAGGGTCTGATAATTATAAGCCCATGGCTGGGTGTCTAATTAAAGGAGGAATGAATTAATGAGTTTTACCAAAGGCTTTTGAGTCACCATTATAATTCTCACCCTTAATCGGCAGCAGGACACTCAAAGGACAGCGTGAGCAAGATGAAGAGCAGAGAGGGGGGATAAACCACCCCCAGCTGATGCTTCCCCCATCACGTTCCTCTCTAACATGTCACTGTCATTCAGATCCCTACAGCCAGATCAAGCCCAGCAGGAAAACGCCTGCGCCCTTTTGGACAGATGAATACAAAAACGCTTCCTGAAGCGGTCACAAAGCACACACCAGCCTTTGAATGCTGAGGAGCGGGGAGATGCCAGGCGAGAGGCTCTGCAGAGCGCTGACTCCACCGCTTTCATTCATCCCCAGCCCCAGCCCCCACCCAGCGCCGACAATTACAGTTCAGTCCCAGGCTCCCAAGGAGGCAGAAATTGAAAACACGTTTTCATTGAAGCACAGCTTGAATTTCATGAATTCCATTACTCTCGACTTTCTCAGCATTTCCTGGAGTGAATACTGTAAAACAAGGGAGAAAGGGGGCGGGGGGGCTGTATGCGAGGCGGCAATCGTATGCTACCCCTCTGACCATGCCAGTCCGAGAAGAGACTAGAGAGGGACCGGCAGCAAGGATGCGACATAAAGGACAATTCCTAAACTGAAACAAGTAAGTGTATGCTAAACATAAGTTTAGGGAGGAAGGAAAGTAGCAAACTGCCAGAGGCCTGGGAACAGTAACATCATCCGTTACAACTAGCACTTAAGTAGCAAGGCTACAGGCACAGCCCAGATGAAAAGCATTACAGTGTCAGCAATGCAACAGAGAGCATCTCTTTGGCAGGCTGAAAAAAAATCTTAGCTCCTATAGCAAGTATCAAAATTACCAGTTTATCAGCTACAGGAGCCTGAGCACACAGTTAAACTGCAAGAAAGCTGACCCCAAGGAAACAGCATGAAGTACGGTGAGGTCATACTTTGCCCCACCACGTTATTCAGAAATCTGCTATTCAACACGAAAGCAATTATAATCAGAGAGAACAGGTAGCACCAAGCAATGGGTCATTTTTTTTTCTTCCCCCACACGTACAGTTGTAACCCAGTCAACTTTGGGATTATTCACGTTTGCTAATTAACACCCTATGGATTTCTTTGATACCATTGCCAATACCCTGAACAGTTCCTTCACAGACACCCTCTCCCCTCTCTCCCCCCCAGCTCGGGCCTTATCCTAAGGAGCATTACATCATCTACAGCACTGAGTCCTCCTTGTAACAGACACTATTATGCAACTGAAGTGCCTCCATTTGGATTTTGCTGTTATTTTGAATTTCAGTGTTGAATAGGCAGCTTGTTTAAATTCTCTGCATGAACAGCAGCATTTTACAGACTCAAAAGGGTGTCCATGCACAGACACCAACACTGGCATAACAACGCGTCTGAATGTGTTACACATTTGTGAAACATCCATTCCCCACATTCCCATTTCCCCTTGTCCAGGAATAAGTCCGGCATTGTTAGGACTGATTAGCAATATCTTTCATCCCTAATTTCACACTACAAAAGACTTTCATGCATATGCACGTGTGGCACCATTCTGAGACGTATCAGCCAGAAAAAGCATTTAGCACTGACCGAGGAAATCACAATCTGAGGGTGCAGCTCCAGTCTGAGTGAGGGTGAAGGGGAGTGTCAGCTCTTTCTCCTGGCTGGTTTCAACGCTGCTCTTAATATTGACCAAAAAAACCGCTCATTTGTTAAAATAGTAATTTAAGTCTGGCACATACCATATCTGCTGAAGCAAGCAACCTGATAACTATGTAAAAGCACACATTAGTATAAATGTTACCCTCATATCCAAGTGCTTAGAGAAGGGAATCAGCGCAAGCATCACAACTGAGTTACACCAACTGTTGAGTCCATGGATTGCACGCTAACCTACTTTTTTTTTTTTTTTTTTTGCAAGAGAATGGCCTTGCAGCCTTAAGCACACAAATGACTGCTTTGCAAGAACATGCACATTTGTGGCTTACCAAACCCTAAAGCTCACATTTATAAGGATCACACTCAAAAACTACAAGCGGCTCATTACCCAGAAATCTAAAAAAAAAAAAAAAGTTTGAAATTAAAGCCTTTGCAGCATGAAAGTGCACTGTGTTTTGCTCTTTCCTAGTTCATCTAATATGAAAAAAATAAAAAAGAAATAGCATCAGCACGGCACTGCCCCACAGTGACTATTCGCTAGATACCTGCAGACCCTTTCACCATGCAGCAAAAGTTATTTCTGGTTTGGGGATAAACATAATCAATTCCTAGTTTTTCACCACTGCAATACAACCAACAGTCTCAGCCACTCCTTGAAGTGGAGGAAAGGGAAGGATTTCTAACAGTGATGGCTTTTTTCTTTTTTTTAGACTGTCATCTGAGTGCATCCCCAGGACTAAAAATCTTGCATGAACTTGATCCTCCTTGATTTTAGGTCATCTGTCTTGTTAATCATCATCAGCTAAGACAAAGAGCTGGTAGGATGACATACCCAGAAAGCACAGACAGCCTTGCTGAGAGAAGAGCAGGGTTACCGGGTTTTGTTTTTATTATTATCATCATCATTAGAGACAACTCTCCAGCATATATCAGTATGACCCTGAGTGTTCTGAGTCTTATCCATGTCTTAAAAGTGAGAATTAAAGTTCAGTACAGAAGGTAATCCTGATATATTCCAAAGTTACTCAAGTCTCAAATGAATCTTAGAGCAAATAAATTCCCAGACATCACGTCCCTTCCCCCAGCTATGGGAATTACATTCAGTTGAAAAACAGCCAAGTTCTCCTACCCACTCGAGGGGAATGGGAAATCTCAACGTAACTGGTGGAAAGTTTACTACTAAAAGATAAAGCAGAAACGAGGAGAATTGACAGCCATCAAGAGTTTAGTTGCAAACGAGATGCTGACTCCCCTCCACCGCAAGAAAATTGAGCGAGCTTACTCAGTGCTTGCTTGCAGACACCCAAGCGTATTCACTTGACATCAAAGAACATAAAAGAATGAAGCATCAGCCATTACTGCTTAGTCTTCAGCATACTGATCCTTCCAGGTACAGAACTGTCCCCAGAAAGCAGTCACACAAAGCTGGCCGGGCAAGCTCTGCCACAACACAGTCTTACCACATCAACACAAATAGCATGAACCATCGATTCTGGACATCACCCTTTCCACCAGTAAGTGTGCTGGTGGAGGGAAAGGGCTGGGGAGAAGAGGTGTAAAGTTAGCCTTGCCCTAGAAGAAAAAGGAGAAAGAAAAGAAAAAGAAAGAGAGGAAAAAAAATACAGGAGAAAAAAAAAGAAGCGAGAAATGCCAAGGGATTGGAGGGCGCTTGTCCCTCCAACTGTCTGTTCTGAAGACATATATATCAAGAAACCCGATGTGACAAAGGCCCATAACTTTTGTCTACCTCATTTTCAATAGACAGATTTTTGTTTACAGGTTCAAAAATAAATCTAATCCCAAAATACAAGTCAGAGATCAAGACGACTTGTGGCACATCTCCTTAAACCACATTCAAAACCTTGGGATTAAGTCAGAGGAAACCACCTGACTTCCCACCCTTAATCTCCAGAGTCATGCCTAATGGGATATGTTCTTCTGGGTGAGAATTCCTCACTTTCCCCAATAACGAAAAATAAGGAGCACTAAAAATCCACACCAAGAACTGCTTGAAGCACTGCTTGTTTTATTGGATCAACATTTAAACAAAAGCTTTTTGTTAACCTGAAGAGTGTGGGTTCTCCTCTGCTCAAAAAGGCATTAAGAATTGAGGGGAAGACAAAAAAAGAATAAAAGGGAAGAGATGGTAAGCCTGAACTGATTTTGATTAGTCCTTTCTCCAGATTTTCAAGAGTACAACTGTCTTGGTGCAGCAGCACCAAGGTACCAGCGGCTGTCCGCTACCCAACCAGGCTAATGCTTTTAACTCTGGTTCTACTCTTCCAGCTAAGACCAGCATGACACCTTCAGAGGTCTCCTAAGACTGGGAAGCTCACCAGTGCTGGCAAAAGCGTCTTCTCTGTGCAGGATTAATACTTTTAGGATTCTACCCAGATGAAGCAAGTATGGTTTACATCTTTGCACACTCACTTGCATCTCCTTCCCTCCTCCCTCCACAACGTGTTTCACATTTGTCCAAGTCACCTTTTACCCCTCTGTGTGTACTTTGGTCTGCTAAAACCATACGTTCAGAACAGTTACTTTTTTTGACTAGAGCAGGGTAATCTACGGTCAGGGTTTCCAGAAACTGTCAGTTCTCAGGAGACCATCTCAAAACGTAGCAGCACAGCATGGGTCAGCAAAAAAGTAAGGCTGCAGACAGAAAGCTGGCAAAGGTTGACTTTTTTTCCCCTGTCTGTATACCATATGCTGCTGCATGACTGGTCAACAGAAACCACTGTATGTCTACCTTTGGTAAAAATCAGCCATCAAAAATTGTCTTGATTCTACATTTTTGGTTATTCGTTATGCTGCAGTTCCCTAGTAAAGACTCTTCCAGATTACATACACAATAGAGGAGTCAGACTACAGTACCAATTTGCTGATAAGAGGTATTACTGCATGGTTACTCATACAACCGAAACTGATGAGTAAAGGGAAGAGGGGATTTACCATCAGCTCTTAAAAACCTAAAAGCAACTTCAGTTTAATTAGAAAACATTGGATTCTACTAACTGGGATCACTTAACCTTTTTGGAAACGCAAGCAAACTAGTGCTAAAGCAGGACAGCTAATCAGACCTTGGAAGTGGTCCATCTATTCTTGAAAGAAACCTTCAGCCTAACCCCTTTAAGAAAGGCACGCTACCCTCTGACTTTAAGCCAACTAGACAAGAACACGTCATCCAACTTGACTAATACACATGTTTCCAATTTACAGAAAGACTCTTGATTTCAGAATTGAAATAAGACGCCAGTACAGTAGAGGAAGTTCTAAAACAATCTCTCTAATCCAAGTTTTTTGGCAGTTTAGGCTCCATCGTGTTTTTCCAGCCAAGATACACTTCCAAAGATGACATTAGCTGTTATATGTAGGGAAACAGCCTCACAGAGCCAGAAAGTACCTGACCTAATTAATTCCTTACTGAACCTTTGCCTACAGGTTCAAACACACATGCCTTGGATTAGAGTTCGCAAGCCAAGAAGTGAGAAGCATCGTTGGGCTTACACAGCACCTTTCACTGCTGGATGCCCCCTCAACACACATACAGGAGCAGAAAAAGAATGTTACAACACAAAAGCACCAATAGATGTACGACAGGAAACTCCTGGGTGACAACACTAAAGTGACCACCTCAAAACAAAGAACTAGAGCATAGTCCTTATCAATGCTTCCTTTAGCATGGTTCTGCATCTTAATTGGTGTGAATCAATCATCCAGTCTTTTTTTCCAAAGCACGTACTGTTGCCATTACACCTACTATCTGTGCATTTGCAGTTCTGACTCTCACAGAAAAAGCACGAGAGTCGTGCAAGGAAAGAGTTTCAAAGATGCTGGAGAATTTTGCTTTATTCTAGCCTGATTCACACATAGCCCATATGCTTACACAGATTCAGGTCAACATTGCCATTTTCTAACAAATAGGAAAAAGCAGAAATTCAAGTCAAGGTGCTCTGTAGCTTAGCTTTTACAGCCTCTTTTCTTCTTCACTGTTTGTAGTACACGTTTCAGCACACAGTGAGACTTAAGAGCTACAATAAAGTGTTGTAGGCTCCTTTTCTGTCATTACCAAAGACACCCTGTCTCAAGCAGAAACCCCATTGCCTGTTGTTGTGCTGTATTAAAAAGCTATTCAGCTTTTCTACTTCTTTCCAGCATCAAACCTCCACACTACCTCAAGGCTCTTAACCAACTCTACCCTGAGAAATAAAGTGAATTCAATGCCATGCAACTAAGTCAGTCACAAGTAGAAGTACTTACATTACTAAATAGATTAAATTAGTGACAGCAGCAGTCTTAGGACCATCTTGCTGGTCTGATTAACTGAATTGGAAAGTAAGTGGACAGTACTGGTAAGATCATCATCATTTGTTCAGCAGCAAAAGGCACAGAGACCAGAACTGGCTTTAACATTATGCTGTCAGAAGGAACACGAGCTTTGCTCCATTTTTACATTCCCTTCACTCCAGAGTTTGTGACTCACTACACAATGAAAAGGCTTTGCAGAGCACTGCAGTATGACTCAGATGAGAATACAGCCAGAACAAAACTGTTCATATCAAGATATCTTCAACCCCAATGATTCATGTGAGGATTAGGTCTGATTAGAACTGGTCTGATAAGATCCTCTGTAGGGATGACTCTGTGGAGCAAGTCCTGCACGGAGCACATGAAGGTAGCTCTGACAGGACTCACCAGCATGCCAAACCCCCTGGAGAAGAAGGATCACAACCCCAGCTTATTCTACATTGAAGCTCACCTCCATTCCCCCAGAAAAAGGAACAAGTAGTTGTACTGCTGTCCACAGCTTGTCACAATGGAAGCAAAACATCTGAAGGACATATGTATACACGTACATTTTTAAACAATCCAGTCCAGAGGGAAGGGATCTGTTCTGCCCCTCCACACTCACACACACTGTTCTAACCTCATGCAACAAGATACACTGTGGGAGAAGATAAGAAGTAAGTAATACTAAGAGAGAGCATTTTAGAGACAGACTCAGGTGAAGGTACACAGCCAAAACCTGCAGCTGCATTGATCTCAGCCCTTGGCAACAACATTGCCCTAAGTATTTCCCATGCTCTCAGACAAAAGGAGGAAGCTCCTGTAGGTTGGTACACAATGGACACAGCCGCCTTGAGAGAGGCCGGTGCACAGTGGGTGTCCCTGCTGCTCTGACGAAAGGGACTACATGGGACAGAATCACATAACTAGCCATTAGATCTAAGTCCTTCCAGATATTCTCCATCATCCAGGGTCCCACAAGACACAACAAAGACCTAGGCTTCAAAGACCAGCAGTATGTGCTTAGCTACGAGCTACACAATGTTCAGAGAGGTTTCAGGGGACAAAAGCATGTGTGCTGCTTCAGTGGAATAGTGGCTTGTGCATTACAGTAATCCTTGCTAGGTAGAGGTGGAAAGCCTGTTAAATCAGCAGCCTCCTCACCTGCAGGAGCACGTGGCACTGCAACAAGTGACATGACAGCATTCAAATCCAAGCCACTGTATTTCACTTTTGGTTGAAACAGGATGTTCAGTTGATGCACAAGTTCAAAGCCTATCATCAAAACACGAGTACAAAAAAAAGGTAGGTCTTTACAAAGAGGTTACTAAAGGAAACAGTTTTATAAGGAAAGTAATGTTTTCCCTTGGTCATGGGCTGTGAAATCTTTTCTAGAGAAGCTGTGAAGAACCAGAAAGGGTACATTGCTTCCTTCCTCCTAACAAGTCAGAATGAGAACAGACGCTGAGCCTTGCTCTATGTCTATTTATGACAACAGTATAGCTACCTGATGACTTGAAGTCATGGAAACTTAAAAGGTATTTTCAGTTTAGTAAAGGTAATCCTTCCTTACTGCAGCTAGGGACACTCTGTCCTCTCCCATCCCCACAAACTCCCAGCTAGCATCCCCCACTGACCTCTCTTCAGCCACTCGAGAGCTCAAAAGCAGCCGGCAGTTTAACAGTTTATACTAAGAATCAGGGTGTCAACGACTAATGGAACAGAAAACAAAAATGCACAGTTCGTGCCGATGAGACCTACAAAGAAAAGAAAAATATGCAGAACTTAAATTAAAAAAAAAAAGTGAATTTTCTTATTTTCAGAATGTATACAATCTTGCCTGCTAAACGCGAAAGGTTCCTGAAGAAAAGGGGAGACTATGCCAGCACAGGCTGCAAACAGAGCAAAAGATGCCAATTCATAACAAAGCTAACTGAAAAAATGAGAATTCAAACCAAAAGGCCTTCAGAACAATTTAAAGCATGAGAGAGCACTTAGCATTACAGTTCCCACTCCTGGATTAAATTTCCCCGTTTCACTGCATTAGAATTAATCTACGTGGCTGCAAACTCCAGAGCCAACTTGCAGAGCCACAGCAGCTTCGTTATGTAAGGGACGACACCGATAACACGGGCTGCGTTACCGGAGCCTTCTTCCTATCCCTCACCGATGCCAAAACCAGCAATGCTGCTGCTGCCCAAATCATTCTCTTGACAACAGACGCTTCAGTAATCCAGACATTCGAGTTTGGATTTGATAAAACCTTTTTTTGCAAGCTGATGTTAAGACTTAAAAGGCCATCACTGCTGTGCAAGAAGTCCTTAATATCATCAAGGGAGGGAAGGCAGCTACACAGGAGAACAGCAGAAGCTTTTAAGTCAGAATATGATTACTGTAGAAAAATTATCTGACAAATGATAGACTGTTGCGAGGAATGCTTTTAAGCAATTTAAGTGAAAAACAGTACATCTGCTGTCTATTCAGAGGTCAACGAGTGCTTGTTTCATGATAACACGCTCCCAAGAACATCCTTCCATGAACTCTTAACTTCTGATCTTGAGCATCTCATATCCCTTGTTTTAAAGGCAGCTACCCTCTGAGGTCATGGAAACACAGTTAAGCTGCTGTGCAGCGTTACATCTGTGTGTGGCCATCTTGAACTCTGCTTAGGCAAGGGAACTAAAACAAATTCACAAATCGAAGACCCAAATACAAAAGTTAAGTCAAAAGTCTGTTTTGTTTACTGGTTTAAAGATTATACTGCGTATCCATCCATTGCTCTTTCAATACATCTCCTATATTTTGCTCTAGCTTCAGCCCACAGATCTGTTCATTTCTTTAAAACAAAAAGCCAAAACGTACTGCTTTCTGAAGTATTTCTAATACCTTTTACTTCTAGGACAAACGAGAACCATTTAGATGTCCTAGCCTTTCCGCCTCTGTGCGCGATAGCAGGCTGCATATATAGGACACCGCAAGTATGTTCAGAAAAGCAAAATGGTGTTTTCAAAGCCAGAGACCGTGGCAAAACGAGGCAGCAGAGTCACTGCAGCTCTGTTCCAAGATGACAGCAGAGAACACAGATGTTAGAGCACACAGATTCACTCCACAATCATTTTAATTACATGCCCAGCCAACCAAGCACAGGATACAGGCTAAGCAGCATTAAAAAAAAAAAAAAAAAAGCATCACACAAGTATTCCGCGAGCATCTTCCTGTGCACTTGATGCTAACGCCGCTCTCATGCACTAAGTCATCTGTTTTCCAGCAGGCAGTTGGTCGCTTTCGGAAAGGCACTGGTGGCCTCTCCGCAGGTCGGGGCTGTGTGGGGATGGCGGGAGGGCTGATGGTGGCGGTGCGGGGTGGTGGGATGGCTGGCGGTGGCACGGGGATGGCCGGCAATGCAGTTACCACCGGCGATGAGGGGTTATGACCCGGTCAGGGGCATCAGACCGGGCCGGTCCCTTCGCCTGGTGCCCGCTTGCGGCAGCTGGGGACCTGGCCAGGGCACCTGGCCAGGGCCGCCTCCTGCCTCCCTTCCAGGGGACCACCTCGCCTTCTCCCAGGAAGAACTTGGCCTTCCAGCAAGCTGGAAGCAGCTCGGGGCTCCTGCCCACCCCGCCGGGGATGATGGCCTCCTGTCTGCCCCGACCCAGCAGGGTGGCCGCCCCCACCTGCCCCTAGTGGGCGGACACACATCACACGGGGCAGGTGAGACACGGCCCCTTCAGACACCCACCCCAGGACCCCCAGCCGGGGTC
>VYZM01001441.1:105804-118583 GCA_013398915.1 Dromas ardeola
AGAGAGAGGGAAACAGGTCTCAGCTTCTGCCAAGAGGATTCTATCCCTTTTAGTCTTTTATTTTATATATATTTTTTATCCTTTCCGCAGATGACAGTCATGTGACCAAAGTACCAGCAGGAAAAATTTACCCAACGGAGTGTATATGACATTTTTCAGGCTGCTTTGGGTATGGAGAGCTCCCAAAACTGCCTTTGGAAATAGCACAGGCAGCATTTCCACTGATGGGATTAAATGAAATCAGCTGCATTGTGCTGCAGCCATCCAGTTTCCTCTTTGGCTGCAAGAACTGGCATGAACTATGATAAGCCTCAGATAGCGCTTCATTGAAATCAAAGAACCGAGACAGCTCTGACTTATTAGTATTCTGTGAAGTGGCGGCGACTGATTTTTAATTTAAAAAAAGAAGAGGGAAAAGGTGATAAAAATCTTACATTTAAAAGTCTGCTTTCTGTTTACAGGAGTCTTTATTACTCCTCGATGACAAAGAAACCATTAGGGTCTCCACAAAAACTTCACTGCTTGTAAAATTAAATTCTCCTTCCACTAAATATCATACAATTTATCTAGTTCACCTTAAAAAAAACCACACAGATTATAGTGCCTATGAAGGATGCTGGCATGGTAGTAGGAACTGTAAGGTCCTCCTTCCAGTCAAGAAGGGGTACAGTCTCCGTAAAAGATCTGGGAAGACCTCTCTGACTGTACTCTCCACAGCCCATTATGTCTTCCATGGATCCTTCCATGGACAACAATATTGTCCAATAGTGTTATTTCTTCATGTAGTCTTAATTTCTATTATAAGCCAACCTACTCCTTCTGTTCCTGAACCAGACTGCATGGTTTAGGTTTTGAATATTATGCTCATCCCAGTCCATACCCCTCAGAACACAGCTGGGAGGGCCCTTGTTTTCCAGCAGTGACCCTCGCAGCTTTACCTGATGTCAAGCTGTATATTGTGGTTAAGATGGCTGTATACTGTGATATTACTGTGATACTGTGATTGTATATTGTGATCCCTCTCCCGGCCCGTGACTGGACTTACTGTGCACTTGCAATATATATATGTATGTATATATATATAAAAAGACGTGTGCACATGCAAAGTAGTACTGAGAAGAGATATCAACAACAGCAAAGCAACATTAGACTTAAACCCCGCTACTAGCGCTCAGTGTATGAGCAATCGAGTTAGGTGAAAGTTTGAGGCAGTCAAGTGCCGTAAGCTAGAATGGAACATAAAGCAACATATCTCCTACATCAAATGTTTTCACATATTAGAGATGACCCTGCATAATCCACTCCTATTTGTGATACGTAAGCAGAAAAAGCAGTCCCAAGGGCATCCTTCACAGAACACTCCTGCTATTACGCACCTTCTCTGACAAATACAAAAAATGATTACGTGATCAGCCATTTCAAATACAAAATGGTACTATACATACCACAGCAAGCACACTTGGAAAAAGCAATAAATAAGAAAACCCTGTTGATACGGTAGGCTTAGAATAGCCCTATGACAAAGAAATGGCTTTCTAAAAGCCTTTACAAGGTCTGCACAAACTGTAAATGTTCAGTATAAAAATAAACAAAAAAGATACTAAAATGTGACACAGTAAAATTTTTAAATAGAGAGGACCTGGTAACAAATACAAGCTGTTCCCCTTCACATACACAGGCTGGACCTGGTAACAAATACAAGCTGTTCCCCTTCACATACACAGGCTGAAAATTGGAGCCATGTCATTAATCACTTTCCGATTAATCAAAGTTTTTTAGGAGACCTGGAACAAAACTTTGACATGAAATAGCTTAAGGCTTTATCGCTTTCATTTGAATTTGGCAATTGAACTTATAATCCTCATTGTGAGACAAAACATTGAAGTGTTTTGTTTTAGTTTTTAAATCCAAACTCTCTATGCGTACCAGGAGGATAAGGTTAACGGTCAGCGGCTTTTAGCCATAAAGTCTGCAGAGACAAATATCAAACAATTACTCATTTATGGCTGAAATAATGACAACTGTCATTAAAAAGGGGCTGCTATTCCCCCTTTTTTCATCTTTGATATGCTTTATCTTGGTAGAAATAGTTCTGTTTGTGAACCGAATAATTCATGATCACCAGAGCCTGTTACCAGAACTCAAAAGTGGGTGTAGTTTTTCTTCATCTGCAACAATGGAGGAACAATGACAATATCATCCGAATCGTCTGAGTGAGCTTCATCCACAGACAGCGAGGGAGCAGGCTGCAATTGCTTCTCAGAGGACCTGGCTGAAATAATTACAAAGGAAACAAAGTCATCAATAAACAACATTGACTAAAACAAGCCCTTGTGGGAAGTGTAATATCCTCTGAGCCATTAAGTCTCCAGAATTACCTACAGTTATGAATAACTCGGATCTATCTTTTCCTGCATATAACTATTCCCGTTCCCCTTTAAAGAAGGGGCATGCATGGCAAGCGTTGACATACTGACCGCATGTGATTTGTCTCATTGTCTTTAAGTCTTTGCAAGTAGTTACACACCACAAAGTAACGCAATTCGATACTGGAGCCATCTCAGGTCATAAAGTAAATATTTATTAGGTGGCCAGAAAAGGAAAAATTGACCCAAGCAAGCTTAAGCTAAGCAGAAAGGTCATAACGAGAACTTCAGACAGATATAATAGAGAATGGAAGCTCTCAGTGACTATCTTTCATCCTTATATCTGTAAAATACAAAAAAAAATTATTCACATGCTGTACTCCTTACTTAATGACAATAAAAATGTTGATCACACCACGGTTTTATTTATTTATTTTTTCCTTTTGCTGTTTTTTTGTGTGCGTGGTTCTATGCATCTCATTGATTCCAACATCTGAAGAAAGGTTCGGGGCATGAACAGATAGAACCCTAACAATTCCAGTAAATAATGGAAAATCAGAGGGATAAAATGGATAATATATACAAGGCCCCTAACATCTGATGAGCAGAAGCAGTAGCTTGTATCCCCTCCGCAAGAGATCTATCAACTAAATGATGACATCTATTAATACCTTCTAGCACAATATCGTCCCCTCGGCTATTAATACCCGCCAGCACAATATTCTCCCCTCAGCTCCACTTATTTTTCAGTTTAAAATATACATTCTCTAAAAACACTGTCTCCCAGAGAAGAAAAGAAATCAAGACGACCTGTGGTAGAAAGTGGAAACAGACAAGTAAGAAGCCATACACTGAGATTTTGGCACTGAAATGGAAGGGAAAACCAGAGGGGGCACAGAGAATATTACTTGTGAAGAACAATAAACGTGCCATGGATCTTATAGTGAAATAAGGGATTCGTGACATAGAAAAAAAACCAACTTTCCCAGTATGGAAGGGGAGGCATACACAGCAACTGGAATGTGGAATAAAGTAAGGGGACCGCAACCAGCCCAGAAATAGAAATAGACAGAGAGTCTGTGAGTGGACAGGAGGAATGCAGGGAGGCCGTTACATTGACCACAGCCTACAGAAGCACACAAACCCATGACTTTCTAGTTAAGTGAAATTCTTCTCTGCATCAGTCAACAAAAATGTAAGAGTTCTTCAGGGAGATTTATGAGCCAGCAGCACTGGTGATAAGGATGAGCAAAGAGAACTTCCAGAAGCAGGCATGATAACTAGAAGATGCAACTCCAACAATAAACAGATATTATATATGAAATAGCTTAATATTGTCCAAATCACTCTTGATTATATCCTGCTCTTGATGTCTGAGATTTTCTTGTCCTCATCTTCAGTTTAATATACTCCAGAGTGACAACTTTATCTCCGTGCTTGGGAAGGGGTAAGCACTGATTAGACTTAAGGGTGGTATGTAAATTCATTATGATTTCAAATAAGCCTCAAATTAAATTAGCAGTTGTACCAAGAGAGGCTAGTGATATGCAGAGAGAAATGCTGCCCTTATTCAAGATTGCTATGCATGTACAAAACATATTCTTCCTTCCCTGACAGAAAGAAACAAAATGCTAAGTTTCACAGACTGAATTGTTTTTATCTGTTCCTTTTCATGGGAAGCAGCAGGAATAGCTTTACAAATCTCCAAGTCCTGTCCACATTCTGAAGACAATCAAAGCAGCGTTAAATGCTACACCACACCTTTTTTTTAAAAAACAAACAAACAAAACAGAGACATCTAACCTTATACAAACAATGAATTAAAAAGTCTGCAATGCTACGCTAGGATTATATAAATTTATTCTAGCAGGTACATATGGTTCTTTAAAACACATTTCCATCCTTCCCATTCCTCTCAAAATAATGCCGAAAGGCTAGTGAAATTTAACTTACTGCAATATATACTTTCACTGAAAATTTAAGATCATTGCAAGATCTAGAGGTCACAAAATGCAAGTTTGGACTTGGGGCAAATGAAGCAAGAGCTTGTTCAACAGCTGCATGCTTTAAAGCTAAAGGAATTTGATTGCTGTAAATCACTCAGCTGTTAAACAAGCTCCTTGTCTCATGTATTTTCCAAGCTGCAGGATAACCAGTGAAATACATTACATCAAAACTCAATTTTGCTAGTGGATTTTTACATCAGTCATGAGCTAGGAATGACAGATGTTGGACTTTAACTTTAACCTGTTTAAATTCAAATGGCAAAAAACCTGCTATAACCAAACAGATTGCCGAGGGATCATATTTTTTCACAGAGGAGGCTCTCCTTCCTTTATAAAGTTTTTCCTGATTTGTCTTTTGGGAGAGTTTGGTTAAACCCTCCAATGCACCAAGAGCTAATACTTCACAGAGCTACTTAGTGCCAGACAGTCTTTTGGGCATTACAGAAGCACACATCCAGTATGCCTCTTCGCAACCTACCTCGACACATTCTATCCTCATCCCAGATTTTGAAAGTGTCTCCCATATTCATAAGATCAGCAGTAAATATAACCAGCTTTGCCTGGTATTTACCAGAAAAGGACTTTAAGGAAGAAAGTTTGAATGCTTATAGTCTCCTCTCTGTCCCTTCTGGTATAAATTCTTCCAGAACCTCTTCACTCTACTTTGTCATCATACTCTGCAATAAGTTAGCTTTGGAGACTTCATAGCGAAACAGCGACTGTGCTCTATCAGTATTCATACTACTGCATTTACCAGACTAGCTTCATCTTACAGCCTTCTTTGGGTCTTAGAAGCACTTCTTCAGAGGCACAAAGCATTTAATTTTTTTTGTAAGTGATTATTTCTGTTTGGGTAGCATTTCACAACTGATTTACTTGGGGTTTAGACGGGACATACTAATAACGACTGCTGCAGTAGAGCCCAGGCAAAACAGGATGCTGCAGCAGTTTTTTTCTGAACACTGTCACTAGTCATAACTCAAATCACTCAAAGCTCTAACAGGCTGCCCAGGGAAGTGGTTGAGTTGCCATCCCTGGAGGTATTTAAAAGACAGGTAGACATAGTGCTTAGAGATACGGTTTAGTGATGGTGTTTGTCAGAGTTAGGTTGATGTTTGGACTAGATGATCTGAAAGGTCCCTTCCAACTTAGGCAATTCTGTTCTATGATCTTCAGAAGCAAGTACCACCTACTCCTTCACAAAGTAGAATACACTCTCTACACTCTAGTAGAATATGGAATACGGTAAAGTTTCTTAAACACATTTTCCTTCACCCAAGGGTAACGTCTGTATTCACAACCCCTGCAAATCTGGCTTATTCCGCATCTCATATCTTAGAGAAACAGCCTCAGCTGCTTACAGCATGCTCTGCTTCTGAGCAAGTCCGCAGGGACTGTCAGCTCTTCATTGACAAAAAACAAGTCAATGTTTCTCAGGTCACTCTCAAAGTTGCTCTTTTTTCTCCAACTGGTCCATAAAAGCCTAAAATATCCCACACTGGATAGAACCAACCTCTTTCAATTTGTTTTTCACTCCTGTGCAGCTGCATGTCTAAGGCTGTGTTATCTGCATCGTTATTTTGCCTTTCCTACTGAGCACTTCTAACATTCTCTTAAAAGCCTCTTTGGCTTTAACTCCATCTTCTCACAAACAGCAATGAAGAATTCAAGAAGGAAACCAAATGGCATAAGAGCCATCAAAAAAGACAGACATTTTCCCAGTTTGTATTATAGTAGTACTAGTTGGCAAGGTTACCCAGGACTTCATTTTCCCCCTTACTTCAGCAACTGAAGACTGATGAAAAAATCGTGACTAAATGCACAAGGCTGACTAGGATGGTTCTTTTTACCAGATGTCTGTCCCCTCCAGAAACTAAGTCAGGATGGTGAAAACGTTCTCAGCTTGTCTATGGCTTCAGGCCCAAAATGTAGTGGAAAGTACCATATGACAGCTACAGGGCTGGGGGGACTGAAAAGGAAGTAGAGAGGCGATATACGGGAACACCATGTTCCTTGAATAATTACCGCTCACACCAGAGAGAGACCTTCCAGACCACAGTTGTGACAAAAAGGCAAAGCGCTGTGAGGAAGCTGGTACTGATACTGTCAAAGCTTTTATTTTTTTATGTAAGGCACTGCACTTGCCAGTATAAGCAACACGTCACCAAATTAAAAGATGACATGCACAGAGTACGAGTATGCATTTGCACATGTGTGTGCACGTGCAGATGTTCTCTATAAAATTGTGTGTGCACCCACTCAAAACACACATCCTTTTGAACACAGAGGGAAATGAGATTACCAGGAACAGATGACATGAAGATTGAAGGAGGTCCCTGGAGTGCTGCTGAGACTGGTTCCTTCTCTGTAATGTAAACTGCAGAATCTGATTTCTCACTTGGTGCACTGGACACAGAGGGCCTGCAAAAAGACATACTGCATAGCGTAAGGCACAGAACAGGAACTGCAGTCTGTCTTCAGAGGGTATGCTGAAAAGTTTCTTGTGTTGCACGTCTCCATGAGACGAAAGCTTATCACCTGCCGAAGTGAACTCAGACAGTGAAGTGAGGTGACAGCTATGTAACTCTCCTTGTAACCATGGCAGCCAAAATTAAAAACTTACAGAGCAGTAAACCGTCAGAAAGAGAAAGGAAATATTTTTCAAGACAGAGCCACCATAAACCTAAGCAGTAAGCAAATCACTGCGTTCTTCCTGAGCTAAGTCACTAGACTGTATGCACAATGGTATTCTAGCTCTTCCCTGTTCGTCCTTCACATAACCCTTAACTTTTACATGTTGGGCCTTCAGATTCACTTACATTAAGCGAGTGTACTAGCAACCAGTTCGATAGCAACTGTATTTTTTTCTTGTTGTTTTTTTTCCAAAGAGTAATTATTTTATTTTATTTTTCCTCATTGCTATGGAAGACAACATGCAATAGGATATGGGAAGACTACTGCTGCAACAAGAAACGCTTTTAGTTGCACACCCTTTGAATTTTCTCACGAGCAAGCTCTCCCTCATCTTTGTTAGAGCAATGGCCTTGTTCTCCTTCTGTGCCAAGGAACCCACACTAAAATTCTATTAAAAAAATAACTCCTCTACAGTAAAAAAAATAATTTTGATACAGATGTTGCAGAAATATCTGTTCCTCGCTTACCTCTCCTCAAGCAGTACTGTACGTGCTAAATGAGCCCTGAAAATGGACTGGATGAATGTCACAATCTCATCTTTCTCCTTGCAATCAGACGACAAGCTCAAGGAGTTTGACATGGGAGACAGGCGGCAGTTCTGCAAAGCAATCAGATTAAAGAAAACTGACCTTTTACAGATTGCACAGAAGCTTGACAGAAGCTTTCACAATCTTACTCCTGATTGTGAAAGTGGAAATAGAGCAAATATTCCCATCTTTTGGTCTGCAGTCTTTAAGGTTCTATAAGACTAAATCAGCAAGAAATGCAAATCTGCTCATCATACAAGCTTGAAGCATCTGTATTCAATTAATGAAAGAGCAGACACCTGCAAGGAAAGGTCATTTATTTTCCAGGAAGGAAACCTTTCGAAATCGAAGGAGGTAAGGCAACCTTCATGACGCATATATCTTCTGCTTGTATCAAGCAAAAGTATGCAGTCCTACTACAGTGGGCCAGTTTACTGAAATAAAAGTGCATGTAAAGTGCAACCAGATGGACAACCTGGATGGAGAATTACAAATTAATTTTAGCCTGCTAAAGGTCCAGAGGATGTTCATATAAGCTGGCAAATGATTTACAGAAACTAAATGTTTAATTGGTAAGGAAATTTTTTCATATTCAGAACTGAGCAATCTGGAGCGACTTTGACGTGACAGAGGACACTGCAAGTCTTCGGTTGAGCATGCCACACACAAGACTCCTTTAATTTTCAATCCAATCAAAGAAGATGCCCACATCTTTATTTCTGTACTTCAGTGACATTTGTCTATTACTACAATGATTCAGTAGTGAACACATGAGAGCAAGTACAGCTTTCAATGGCACCCAATTAAAGAGTTAAAGGGTACGTTATTAGCTGATGGGAGAACCAGAAAAAAGGAGGGGACCTAGTTACAGTTCATAATGCAGAGAAGTTATAGCTTTAGTTCTAAGAAAAACTGTCAACTAAGGAAGATGGAAAGGAAGGCTAGGGAATGAGCTCGATATCCTTCTGGAATTACAGTGGTGCCGCCAACCAGCGCATTAAAACAACATCACCAGATGATTCAGAGAATTGAGTCTGGAAGTACAGTACTTTACCCAGTAAACTAAACATAATGGGATGCCTGCATACCCATTTGCCCCAATAATTACCTTGTTGTGAGATTTTGCATCATGCATCCTGTTATTCAGTAACAGTTTCTGTCGAGCTAAATGTCCTCTGAAAGCTGCCTGAAGCATTACAACTGCCTAGAATGGAAAGAAATAAGTAGATGTTAGCTCCTTCGAAAGATGGCAGCTCGAAATTAAAGCAAGAGTCCAGAGGGAAGAGGCACGTGGGGGAAATAACTTTTCCCTGTACAATGGAAACTCTTTGATGTCTAGATATTTTCTTATGTTTAAGGGATACACCCACATCCCCGTTACTTCACAGGTACTCTGCTGCAATCCAGAGAATCCCCAGCCTGTGACAACCCATAGACATACACCTCCGTGGTTTAAATTCAGTCTGGGAGGTGTCTGAGATTGATCCTATCAAATGCAGTTAAGCTCTAGCTGCCAACACTAGCCTATATTTCACAAATAGAGCAACACGCTCCCATTCCCGTATTAGACTCTGGCTACCCAGCAGGCTCTGTGACGCTCCGGTACAATCAGAAATCAAGCCAAGTCTGGCATACCATTGTGGCGATTACACTGAACGTAAGTCTTTCCTCTCTACTCAGAGATTTTAATGGATTCTAATCAATAAAAAGCATCTAGATGTAAAACAGTATGTTTGCATCACATGGTTAGATGTCGTTCTAATTTCTGAAAGTAGGATTTTTAATGTTCTGGAAGAAACAAACGTGAGATGCTATGTTGTGCTATTTGGAAAAAAACCCAACAGTTCAATCAAAACCATTGTGCAGAACATTTATCAAAAAGTGACAAGTTTGTCAAAGTCAGTTTCTTCATAATACTCAGAGACGTTTCTTTTTAGCAAAGGCTCCAAATCTTTCTGAAGACTCATCACAGTGAAAATGAAAGTATCATTAGAATTTCCTAACATAGAACATCTTGCCTGTTTGTTTGTATCAAATTTTGTTCAAAATTTTCAGAAGCTTTCATCTTGCAGAAGGTACCATGTATAGAAAATTTCAGACCAACAGGGGAACACTTTGACAAAATATATCAAACAAAACCAGGATGTCAGAAGGGAGATCGTGAGCCAGCCTGAAGAACAAACATGATCTTGGTACAACAGTTCATATTACAATAAAACCTCTTTAGAAATAAAAAAGTTATTTGTTTGTGCTTTGATACAAATTAAATCTGTTTTACTGTTTTGTTGGGTGTCGCAAACACACTCACCTCATCCAGAGCAATTTTCTCCTTCTGAAACGAAAAATGCCTAAGTTAATACCACAAATATATACAAGTTTTATCTAATAAAGATTTTTCCAAATTTTTCTCAACAATTTAGACACACAGAAAAATCCGTCCCACCTCCTCCTGAAAACTCAAACCACACACTTAAAGAAAAAACAAAGCTTTTCATCTTTGAAAGATGTGCGGATAGCTCTTTTGTCTTTAGTTTCCTAAGAAGCATTTACAAGACCCACCTTACACCACATGCCCTGTATGAGGAAAAAGCAGCATTATGCTGTAGCCCATAGAACAAAATTTAAGGTTAACGCTTTTTTCCTAGATCATTTTGTCCTAGTTGAGTGTACCTTAATATAAGGAACTTTCTGTATCATTTGGGGGATTTCTGCAAGGGAAATTTAGCTTCTCATTCAAACTCCAAGGAAGTAACAGCAGCAGCGCTGCTTCAAACACTGCTATGCTTCCTTAGTTCTCCACTCACCCAGACTCCCCCATTAGAAACCGGGTATCTCGCAGCAGAAACAACAGGATTCTAGGGAGCAAAAGCAAAAGAAGCAGCAGTGGAAGAGAAGATGGTGGTAAGGAATTGTACTGGGAAAGCACTGCTGCAGTTCCTGGAGCCCGGCAGCAGGTTACTGTAGATACTAAAACAAGAGTAAGATTCAGAGAGGGATGTCCTCACTGTTCCCTGAGAGGAGAATCTCACCTTGTTTCGGTACATCTTCCACTGTCTCTGGATGATTTTGGCTGCTTGTTCCTTCCTACGATCTTCTTTGCCTTTAACTGTGCAGACTGGTGAAGACTGCAAAGGAGAATCTTTAACTTAGTACTCTAAAGACAGGAGTTGGAATTCTATGAGGGAAACAGGTTACAAATGACTCAGAAAAATCAGCACCAGAGTTGTTAAATGTTCATCCTACCTGAAGGGTAGAAGGAAGTTAAAGAGGAAACTCTTAGTTCTGAATACTGCCCATGTTCAAATTCATTATCTTGATGACTGTTACAGTGAAACACATTCCTGTTCCCATTTTAGCTGTTAACAGAGCATGGGAATGGAAGCATTTGCATTTACACATACTCCTATTTTTCTATGCGTTGCTAAAGCTCCAATAGTGGAACCCACTGCTTTGTTGATCAGAAACGATTTGTACGCTATCGACAGACTGAGAACAAGTGTCAGGATACCTAATTTGGCAATTCTTCTCCAGGTAAGACTAGTATTAATTAACTGGGGAGCTCTCTCGTCTCCTCCTGGCAACTGTGGCCCCATAATCATCTGTTTAAGCTTCCTGGTAAGTTGGCCATCATATGACACCGACAAGATGGAGACCTTGTATAAATTGGCATACCTCTACTCTTCTATCTTGAAGAAATTAAATAAAGGAAAAAGAAAGAAACCAAGTACAAAACAAGATTTTGTTCCAGCTATTTCTTCTGAGGCGTGGTTGCATATTCCACTTCTCACCATCCAATCCTTTTGATCCCTAATTATCCCATACTAATTGTCATACCTCACTTGCCAAACAAAAGTTAACTGCAATTTTAAAGGACTAATTTAATTTGTTGATGTAAAATTTTAAGTAGGGGAACAGGAGATTTTATAGACTGAAAAAAGCCTCTTGATTCTGTGAAAAGGATTTATTTATAACCTAAAAACGCTGAGTTACAGGCTTAAGTTTAGCAAATGGATCATGTTATATTAAAAATGACAACCTACTATTAAAATGAAAAATTGGTAGGAACTTAGTGATAATTACAAATAATGGGAACATTTCAATAAATGGATGGTTACTGGCCAAGAATATATATAGTCTGCAGAGGAAAATAGGAGCTATTTGTTGGATGTTTTTAAAGACTCAAGTTATTTGGTATTCAAAACATCATCTAGCATCCATCAGCCTATAATACACATAAAAGAATCTAAAGAACTGCACAGTATATCAAAAACCAGCACCCTCTTAAGCTAGAGGACATTTTTATTCATATTTTTTACTACCTGTATTTCAGGGTCTATTTATTTTTATGTACAAATGATCAAAATCCCCAGTAATAATTTTCAACTATCTTTTCATGAAATGAGATTAACATGACCACACTGCACCGGAAAGCATGTCTGTCAGTGCCCATTCATCTCTTCTGGCCAGTTACAATAGTGTTTGGCAGAGCAGTGGAAGACTGCAAAGATATCAAGTTCAGTCATATTTCACAAGAAAACCCAACCAATTACAGAACCCCATTCAAGACTGTCCAGGGTTAACAGATGCACAATTACATTTATTAGACACTGGAAAATCCAGAAGAGGTTATGAATACCTCAACGCTACAAAAACTTCAATTCAAACGGGATAAGGGTATATTATACTGTATGGACATCTTCCCTAATTCTTTACTCAAAGATGGTGTCCCATCAGCAGTGGAATTAAAAACAACCTCCATTTTTATGATGATTAGTGCTCTACATCTTGTAAACCTTCCCATGAAAAAGTACTCGGCTTCCCTCCAAACAGAAAGGCTAATGAATATTTTCTGACTGGACAGCACATGTGCTCTAACTGATCACCCGACCAGCATAAAAAAAATCATGGAAATGGGTTTTTTGTCTTTTGCCAGTCTGCCAGTGAGCGCACTTACCTGTGTCTCTATCCTTTATCTGCCAACTCCTTCAAGACCTCCCTCTCCCTCCAAAATCGGACTGAAATTAGCTAATGGGTTCAGACGTTATAAAGAAGACATAAGCAAAACCACAGATGTCGTTCTTTTTTTCTTGGAAAGTAAGGCAAAAAACCCCAAACACTTAGAAGTATAAGATTTTTGCAACATTCCACTGAATAAAAAAAAAAGTGATGGTTGGGTGGATAATCAC
>VYZM01001441.1:118638-132452 GCA_013398915.1 Dromas ardeola
TTGGGTGGATAATCACCAAGAGAACAGTGCCAAAAAAACCCCAAGTTGCAGCGGTAATTAGTGAAGCAAGCTATCACAAACGCTGGGAATTAACTATCATTCAGAATCTCTATGACAAGATTTAATGCTCCTCTGAAAACACACAACTAGCAGCTATTTAGACTACCAGCTTAATTTGCAATATATTAGTTAGATGCAAAGGGGAAAAAACACAAAGCAAACAAGCAAAAACATATGTCTGTACCTTACTAAGCTTTTCCATTGTATCTTCTGCCATTTGTCTCTTCTCTTCCTCCAATTTTGACTCCAACTTCCCTACTTTCTGTGTCAGGTTCTGGATGTCCTCACTACGGTTGGAAAAGCAAAGATATTTATAGCTAGAAGGTTTCTGTTGTTCCTGCTTTGAATATACCGAACCTACTTCATAATATTTGGTTGCTTTGGTTTTTTTAAAGGTCAAAGTGGGAAACTGCTCAGGAGAACATGATACATATTCTCATAGTAACAGACACAGAACACCAATTCTTAAGTTGTGATAGCACAGCTTTATGTTAACATTTGGAGAAAAGAAAAAGGAAAAAAAAAAAGCCCAAGGTTACAACGGTACCCTTGGTACTATTCATAATGCATCTAGATCTGATGACTGACATATACGAAACTGTACCCAAGTCCTTTCTTACAACGGAATGATGAAATCACTAAATCACTTTTTTTTCCCTCCCCACCCTTGCACAGGATTATTCTCAACAGTCATACAGAATACATGAAGTAAATGGAATGACGTATTGGCAGGGGTTTAGAAGCATAGGCTAAGGTAAGGTAAAGATACTACAGTTTTTCCTTAGAAAGAGAAAAAAAGTCTCGAGCCCAACATAGCAGCTTTCTTTTTCCATTTATCTTACTAATTTTTATTATAATCTATACTTGTTAGTCTTCCTCTTCCTCTAAAACCACTCTATAGAATTCTTTTCCTTGTAACTTACTCCATCCCTCCAAAACAGTTTTGCTTAAACGAATTCCCAGTTTCCTGCAGTTCAGATGAACTCCCGTGGATTTTGATCCACTTCAAAACAGAATTATACTTCTATTGATTTTTTTTTTTTTTGGTTCTGAAAGGATCTACTAATACAAAATATGATACCTTAAAGTCTGCTCTTCTGTACTCTTTTCTTCCTTTTTATTCTGCCACTTCTGCAGCTCCAGCTCTACTTCAGCCTTAGCCTGCAGTACCTGCTTGATATCTAATCTATACAGGTATAAGAAAATTAAGCAATACTTAAGACATTCATACTTCAGCAAAGTAGTTATTTTTTGTTTAAACTTCTAAAGAAAACAGGTTCTCTCAAATTTGTAAAGTGACTAAATGTTTAATTTTTCCTTTTAAACAAACAAAATGCAAGCACACATTGCTCAGAAGCAAAAGGCCTCTTCGCGTGCTCTCACTAAACCTTTCTGTTCGGAGGTGAGCTGACACAGAAGGCAGCGTCTTGTAACAATACCCAGTTGCGTGCACGCCTCCGCCCATGATCAGATTAACCTGCCTGCCCCTATGCACTGACACACCAAACGAGTCCAAGCAATACAAATTGCAGATCAATTGCTTACTGGGGAGAAAAGAAGCCACAGAGCATCCTATGGCAGAAGGCAGGCTTAAATGGAGAAAGTGGTAGATCAGGACGAAATATGTTGAAAAAACACGACAAATTTTGACAGCAAAATGCTTCCAAGAAGTGCTGCGTAAAGAGACATATAACCCTTCAAAGGATTTTCAGTGTGGTTGGCAAAAAAAACACGCCTTGAAAAATGTGTTAGAAATAAGCAGAAATTCTCATTTTCCATCTTCTCATTGACTTTTTTTTTCTGCAATGTAGTTTTACAACGCTAGTAGGACTAGAAGAAGCTTTTGAAATAAAAGCCGAAGGGACCTTCAAAATTAATTTTCTTGCTGAAAATGTGAAGGACTTACTACATCGATTCGTAATGTGTCAGGAAATAATTAAATAATTCACATCTACAAAAGAACAACATCTCAGACAAGAGCTGCACTTACTCTTTATTGAGTAGGAGATTTTGAAGTGCCTTCCTATCACTCTTCAGTTTCTTCACTAGCCCTTGGAGGTGGCGACATTCTTCAACATGGTCTACCTGTTGAGAGGCTGGATGATCCAGGTCTACAGAAGGCGAAGATGACACAGCAAGTAACTGTAAAGACTCACTATGTGCTGATGATACCCTGCTGTTCTCCATGGCACATACTTTCTAAACAGGATAAATTCACACAAGAAATACAAAAGAAACAAGAAGAAAATTAAATATAGCATAAAATGATTTTATTTAGACCATAAGAAAAGATCAAATGGAAGTTAATGCTAAAATGGGCATTTATATGCAACAAGTATGAGGGGAAAAAAAAGCAACGAGGGAGGAAGGGCACATGGTACAAAGATCGTATTGCATGTATAAAGCAGAATGCACAGTGATGATTCATTGAAAGACTACAGGCCATGAGCACAAGCCAGTGGTTCTGCATTTTCTGCTCAGAGACAGGTAAGATGCCCACGTGATCACGATCACTTACTTTTTCTAGTTCCAAAATCCGCCTCACCAGCCTCTGTCTGCTCCACTCACTATAATCTAAATAAAATAACAAAGCTTTAAATATGGAACTCTATCAGTGAGTCAACATTGTTCTTGCTTTTTGAGACTTTTGTCCACATAGAAAGACCATATACAGACCTCTGAACCCACCTTTAAGTATGCAGCAATGAAAAAATGAGAATGGTCTTCAAATATCTGGCTTCTACACCAATTAGCTCAAAATCAATATAAACCATTCGCATTCCTCAGTTTCAACAACTGAAAAACAGTTTCCTAGTGAAACATGAAATCTTCAAGTGATTCCAGCCCAGAATTCTCAGTAATAATAATAAAGGAAACTCGGCTCTGACTGGAGCAGCATATCCAGAAGTCAGAGAGAGACTCCTGTAAGAAACTTCTTATTCCAACTTTCGCCCCTCCTGTACCTAAATCTCTTGCCCCACGTTCACCAACTTTTCAGCACGTACTTTTTGTTTTATTGGAAGGAGGAGAACTGCTCAGTACATGATCTAGATCTTCTTTCAGCCTCCGATTCTCACTCTGCAATTCCTTGACGTTCCTAGATAATCTCAGGACAGCAGCATTCAGTGCCTTCAGTCGTTTTTGGGTATCTCTGCCCTCTGTACTTGGAAACAGGGTCAAAACCAGAAAGTTAACTTAAAAGCAGAGAACAAAAAAGCAGCATTAAAAAGAGCAGAACAGCCTCACTATTCAAGTCAGCTGGCTAAGTTAACTGTTTCAGCTCCCCCCAGTAGCATTTCTCAACATTTGTTACTTGAGGAAATACCTATTCTTTTAGGAAGAAACATGCAAAGACCATCTTGCTCAACATTTTCACAATTGTTTTAATTTGCCTCAAAGAAAAAAGATACTTTGAAACTTTGAAAATTCGTTTATTGCTTTTACTTCCTCCCCCACTCTGTTTCATTAATGCACAAACAAGGCCGCTTGTATGAGTTTTACTTATTTCGTTTTCTATTTGTTTTGTTAACCAACCTTATAATGCTTTACCAGTGATCTATGGACCACTGATTTAAAAACACTTATCTTCAGCCAACTGGGAGACTCCTCAAAAAAACTGTTCAGCACGGAAAGCTAACCTGCGTGCTCTGAATTGTTTTCTTTCACTTAAACAGATTGAGATTAGAAGAGAGAAAGAGGACTATACATAGATGGAATAACTCTCAAATAAATCCAACACACAAGTGTATTTTCAGATAAGTGTGAATGCTGCTCTAATGTAAAATAAATTATTCCTATGAAAGTAAACCCCAGAGAAATTCCTTTCTTCATTTAAGATACATTTCAATCGATGACAAATTTGAAACAGACTTGAAGAATACAGCTAACATCGATGTGAAGGGAATAAAAGGCATCAGAAAAGGGAAAGCCTGCTATGTGTTAAATCTGTTTTAAATATATTACAGTGACTTTGCCTTTTTAATTTTTTTAATAAAAGGGGGAAGGAACCTCAGCTTCTAGATGCACAAAGTTTGTTCACAAAACATTTCTCGTGAGATAAAATACTTGTTCTTTAATGTTATGAGAAAATTATTGAAAACTTACTTTTGGAAACAAAAGTCTGAAGGAACCGACGGACCTACTTTTGGACAAATGCTACCGCCAATGATAATCACAGAACAGTCTGTGAAGGAATCTTACATCCCATCCACTCGAATAATTACAAGGTAAAGGGGGAGATAGCCTACAATTAGCATATCAGAGTGAAAAGCTGAATCTAAACTACCTTTTGGAAAGTAAAAGGAAATGAAGCCATAAAAACAAACAAATAAGGCTGTCCAGATGTCATGGATGACTGACTATTCATACAGCTGTCACAGGCAGGAGGGAAAAAACAAAGTGACAGAAATGATAGAAATCATAACTGTATCACTGAGTGCCATTATTTTAGGCTCATCAAAACTTAAATGAAAGAACTGCAGACCATTTTGAGGACTTGAAATGCTGCCTAGTTTCTAGCTACAATTGGATACTACAGCTTCACATATAAATAATCGTATTTCAGCATTAACACTGAAAAAGAGGAGCTAAATGCCACTCACTTCGGCCAGAAATAACATAGACAAGCATCATGAAAGAAACACTCTCCTACAACTCTTTCTATGTGCCAGAGTCGTGACCTTCAACACCATTTATTACTTCAGCGCTCAGCCTCTCAAGTAGAGACTGACAGCCACGTAATGGAGAGAGACTGCCCTGACCACTGCTTTTTGCTATGAATAAATAAGGACAAGGAAGAGACCCGATGACTCATTTTCACCTATAAGTAAATTAGGTGTGATGGCTTACAGCCTCGAGAGGCTAGTCACTGCATGTCTGAGCCCAAAAAGATAATTTTTTTTTTAAATAGTGACAAAACAAACTGCAGTTTTCAATCCACAAGCGACAGGGAATTAGGGAAACACAAGTAGTATACATAATGAACCATAAAGAGTTCTCATATGTTTCTATCAACGTAAATAATTACACCCAAAATTAAGACAGTTGCCTATAGTTAAGACTAGGAGGGCAAGAGTATTTTGAAGTGGTGTGATAACAAGTTTTTCTACCCCACAAGACTCTCTTGCATAGATGCTCTTAATTTGCTCTCTTACTGGAGCTTTGTGCTTTGATTTTTATTTCCCCTATAGAGTGTTTACCCTCACCACTATGTATACACCTGCACACTTGTGACAAGCACTAGTACAAACTTCTCTCACAGTGTCTTACTAGTGCCACTCATGGATATCTCACAAAAGCTACCCCAACCTGTACCTGTGTCTCTCTACCACAGGAAAATGTTTACTCCAAAATACCTTCTTTGCAGCAAGATGCAGAACTGACTCAAGAGTAAAATGCCGAACTTCTAGAGAGTTTGTTTCAGTCACCAGTGATGTCAGTATAGGTATGATTATGGGGGAAGATAAATTTTATTTAACAGAGATAAATTTTCAGAGCTTTCATTTAAATCATAGAATCGTCATGGTTGGAAAGGACCTTTGAGATCATCAAGTCCAACCAAATAGCTCTAGTATTTTTTCCACACTACAAAATGATCCGTCTACAAGAAAAAAAAAAAATCACTAAGACATATGCCAAGTCTGTGAAGCCAACCAAAACAGTATCAAAAAGCATATCCAGCAATCTAAAGGACAAAATAAACTCTTCCCATGTAGTTGTTTTCCATAAGTTGAAGTAGTATGAGTGATATATCAAAAACATATACACAAACATTTGCCTCAAAAGAATTAAACATACTTTTTCCTCATAGCCTCAGATTTTGCCAGGAGGAGTTGGAGACGATGAACCTGTGAAATATGAAATATAGATTCCATTAAGGAGCCACCAGTGGAAGCTGACATTGCTAATGCAACACATTTGTCCATTAGGTGAAAATTCACAACAGGACTCTTTGGGTAGCAGCAGAGGCAATGATGCCATCACTGAAAATCAGGGTACTGTTATATTGGTTTTCATCTAGACACTTATGGATGTACACTAGTTTCTTTATTTCCGTTTTTTGGTTAAACACATTCAACTTGCTGAAAAAAGAGTTTTTCAGTACATACATTTGGAGCTATGAGAATATGTATGAAAATCTGATTCCAGTGACAGGTGCGGCTAAGCTGTAAGAAACCTATCTAAAACATGCCATTTATACTTTGACTCAACAACTGAACAACTTCCTCTCCTGTATTAACCTTGAGGGACCTGTCAGACGTACCTCTTCATAGTAGGTTTCCATAGCTATCCTCATTTCTTCCAAATTAGTGGTCTTCATGTCTGCCTGGAACTTACTGAAAATAGATTAATATAAAAAATAATTCAGTCAGACCAGCAAAGCACTGCAATATCTGTTGGTTTACTATTTCTGTGTGTGTGGTTTATAATTGCTAATATTTTCTAGGAGTTCATTAAAACATCTTAAGGAACAGAAGAATACAGATGAAAAATCATATGGATTTCAAAATCCCTTTAACTCATCCAACACAAGACCCTACCCCGAAAAGTCATACTTAATAGTGTTGTCTTTCTCCTTGCACTGTTGTTCTAGCTTGAAAATCTTCTGCTTTAATCCACTAACCACCTACAGAAAGAACAAAGACCTAGTAAGTCCTAGAATAATCCATCTCTTCACAGAAGTTCCGTTTCTCCATAATCTTGCCCTGTCTTTATAAATTGTACCTAACCGGATATACTTATTCGTACATACTGCAGTACTTAGTAAATCATCCGCATGTCTGCTACCCTGTGACAAAGCGAACACTAATGAAATCAGATCCCGAACTTACATCTGCGGTAACATAACCAGTTTAATAATATTTATACACAATCATTAAATAAAAACAACTCTGCCCTGCTAAATTCAAAGCAGCAAACAGGGAGAATGCTCCCTAAACAGATTCAAGACAATGACAAAGGCGGCTCTCTAAAATAATGTTCATTCCAGATCTTTGTTACTGGTTTCTCATCTGACTACAGAAATAATGGTTACATGATCGCCTAACTGCTTATTCTTTCTTACTTCATTTTATTTTATTCAGTAGCGTTTCAGCTTGGCAAGAGGAAAGAAGGAAAAATGAAAGCAAAAGGTAATGAAGAAACTATTACCCATCCATTATCAGTCTTCTTTTCTGACAAAGCTCGTGCCAGCTCAGAGCCCTGAAAGATAAGACAGATAAAGCAACTGACCAACTTTGCTGCTTTATTCTACTGCCAGCTCTTTCCACAGAATTTTCTAACCTACCCGTCTCCACAGTCATTTCACAGTCCAACAGCTTAAGTTCTGAAGTCCCTATGCTCATTGTTTTATATTAGCACACTTCTCCCAAGATATAGATCTGCACACAGAAAATGACAGCCACAAGGAATTCCGTGAAATTCAGGTCTTCTAACTATGATCCTAAACGCCTCTCAGCTTCGTGGGTCTGACAATAAGGCTCATCTTTTGCTTACTGGTTCAGGTCTCAGGACCACACGCATCAGTTGCCATGCAAGAGGTTAACTCCCTTCTACTCTCAGGCCAAATATTCAGAAAGTGGGCCTCTAAAGAGAGAGCATTTTAATTTTACCTTCAGAAATTAAAAGTATCTTTGCTAAATAAACACATCCGCATAGCATGGAATGACCTACCCTTGAACTGAGGCTGGACTGGTGAGCTGAGATACACAAAACATAAATCCCTTCACACCAACCAACCACCTCTCACATTCAAGCTCATCATTCCTAGGAGCCAACACACGACAGACTCCTGAAATCTAGAGAGACAAGGAGAAGAGGATCACAGTGCTCAGCACTCTTTTGCCCCACTTTTATCCTCCCAAGAAATAGTCACCCTGGAAGGATCCAACAGTTGTTCAATCTGTTTATCCTTTCTATTGTTTTCTTCTTCTAGTCGACGGAGCTTAGTTTTCATTCGATCTCCCTCATTTTTCTGAGCTTGTATTGTCTAAAAGAGGAGAGAAAAATCATAAGCACATTTCAGAAATAGAAACACACTGAGTTTTCACATGGAAACACATTTTGATGTCAATAACGATCCAATTACAATGTGAGGATGAAGTGAAAGAAAAAAAAAAAAAAAAAGACCATCACCCTGGATCAGGGCTGGCAGATAAGGGAGGTGACAAGGTAAAGATAAAAGGAAGGTTTAACAGAAAGGCAAACTTACACAAGTGATCTACGACAGCCAAGATATTTGTCTACAGGTATCCCTAGTGTTCAACATGCCCAGTCCTCATCTTTCATTCACTGCACTAAACTCAACCGAGACATTGTTAAAATGGGATGGGTAACAGCCAGGGGAAAAAAAAGGCGGTGGAGGGACAAAGAAACCAAATGCAATGAACCTTTTCAGCGTCCAGCTAGGGCCATGGCTGGGGTTCAGGACTGGGTATACTTCAAGGCTTCCACATCCAGTACTCAGAAGTATCTATCACACCGTAAGAACAATGAAATTGCCTTAAACAGACACAAGTTTAGTTTAGCCTTACATTACAAATGCAAAAAATTTGGTGGACGTCCCAGTTGTAGAAACCAAAGTATTCTAAACCACCAAGGCCTGGATATCTACAAGTGGATGGACTATGGACTGACCCTATGACTTTCTATGTAAGTATCAGAGAGACTGTACCTTTTTTAGTTCTATAATTTCATCATACATGTCTTCTTTTTCTTTGTAGTCAGGAGTTCCAGGAATGTAGCCTACAGAAAAAGATACATAAAATAAGCAGATCTGAAAGAAGTATTTTTAACTAACTAGAAACCTTACAGTTAAAGGAAAATATCTAGAACAGCACCAAACTAGGTTTTCAATCAATCAGCAGGGAAATTAATTTTAGAAATGGAGATGAAATGGAGATGTTACTGTATGAAATTTCTGCCAGGTTTTGCAGAAAATTTCTCCTAATTACTTCTCTTCTCTCTGGGGCTAGATTAAAATATCCATCCCAAGAAAGATATACACTTCACAGAAGACTGCAGTCTTCTCATCCCAACAAATCAATTGTTTACAGAAGATTTCTAAAGGATGTCCAGAATACATTTTTCTATTTATGCCTAACATGTAAAAGTCCATCATCTTTTAAAATTGCCAGAAGCTGTATATTACCAGTAACAGTATAGGTGTCATTTTAAATAGAAGTAGGATTTTTAAGTTTATAGTTCTCCTTTAAGAAAAGCAGAATGAAAGTTTTAAATTTTGTTCTTCTCATAAAACTCAATTGATTTTAATATCACAACCACATGATAAAACACTTTCTAGAGAAGAAGTAAAAGGAGTCAATTACATAGAATTTCAGGCAAGCAGATGGTTTCTATCAATGGTTCCTAAACTATGTTTTGCAAAGTCACAATAAATTGTCTACAGCTGGCCCATTGAACCATATTATATTTGCAACGTTTTCAGCTGCAAATGCATGGCAATTTGCAAAAAGTTCTGAAAGCTAATAGTGACTCATTGCTCAAAAAATTTGGAAACCCCTGTCTTATCCAATTTAGAAATCTCAAAAAGTATCTCATAGATCACATTTTGACACATATATTTTAATACAGGCTAAACTGAAATGGCTCTTGCTTTACTAAAGCTAAGATTTTAAGCAATGTGTGTTTTTACATGGAAAAAAGATCATTGACTTCTATCTACCACACCATTACATAGTTTACCATTACTGGAAGAACGAGAATGTTTTGGCTTCTTCATTCCTAGAGCTTCCTTCAAGTATTCTGGAGTGCTACTAGAAACGTTAGTTCGGATATGCCCCATGTCAACACCTGATTTCAGAGGATGGCTCATTCCTGCCAACAAAAATTGAACAAAAATGCAAAAATCAGGGATAATTGTGAATTAAATTTGTGGATTTATTCTGAGCAAATGCAACATAGAAAGCTCCAGATGCTGTTAATTATTCCCTCTAAATTCCAATGCTCAAGATCAGATATTTCCAACCACCCAAATAAATAATAGTGAAATTACTTCCTATGTAGCCTATAATCAAATACAAATCTATTTTTTAAGAGTTTATATGTTAAGCTGTCCACAACACTGAATTTTATCCACATACATAGATAAAGTTTCCATACTAATACCTTGTTTCAGTGATCCCAGCCACATCTGCCTTGGATTTTTTACAGCTGCACTCTCGAGACATGCACTGCCTGTTCCCTGCAGAGATCGCCAAACTGCAGCTTTTTTAGGATACAGTTGTGTGCTAGAGCTGTATGGAGACTCTAAAACAAAAGAAAATATCTCAGCGTTCCCTTAAAAAAGCTCAAGGTCACAAAAATTCTGTCTTGTGCTTCAAGGTTCCCAGACACAGTCCTGTTACTTATAAAAATAGAATTTAACAGTATACTACATACTGGCTTATGCAGAGCAATGGAACATTCACCTAAAAAAACCCCCTCACGATAAAGAAAAAAATCCAATTTCAAAAAATGAAGAGGCTTAGAAAGAGGCACAGTGACCCAACGCATGTAGAAATATTTACACGTACAGCTTGGATAGGCATCCTTAAGATACCTGCAGGTCTAAATTCATACATTAAATTGACTTTTCAATTAACGTATACACAAGTGTCCTGTCAATGAGAAAAATATGTAGGGCTAATAAGACAGAAGTAACTCTATAGCTACTAATCCACTAGCAATTGCAGTAATCGAAAAACAGAATTGGTCTGATGCAACTGCTGGGGAGCCTCTCACATTACTACTTCAGGTATGGTTGTCAGGTTCAAATAATGACTCTAATTCCACTTAAAATTATGAGTATAGATGTACACTATATGGGCTAACTAGTCAGTCTTCAAATTACCAAGAGAAGTACAGTAAGAAGCAACATCACAAACATCATAGTTGAAAATAAACAGCTATTTTAAATTCCATCATTTAGGCAAGCAAAGGGATTTCAGGAAAAGAAAGAAGATAGATGTACATCTACCAGAAGAACATGCCTCTTCCACAATGTAAAGCAAAATTTAAAAGTGCAATATTATTTAATTTATTAGAAACAAAACAATCAGCAACACTTAAAGTCTTCTTTGAAACATTCACTGTAAGTATAAAAAGGAAGGTAAATGGAAAAGTACATAAAACCCAGAAAAATGGACAAAACCCCACATTAAATCTGCAGATCTAATAATAACTTGTACTTCTAAGGTTTCTAAAAAAACTCCAACAAAAGAAACAGAGAACTGCTTAATCTACAAACATAGATATCTACTGGATGGTAGGTAGCTCCAGTATTTCTAGATTCTTTCTACATAGCAAGTATCAGCATTTCTCCAAAAAGACAAAGAGAAAAAGAAATTCCAGAATGCTTGCCATCAGAAGGGATAAACTACAGAAAGTAGTTTAAGCTGGAGAACCAAGAATTACAACCAATCCATAAACTTCGATATTTAGCCTACAAAAGTCTAACTTCACAGGTTACAGAACAAATCTCAGATAGGTGTATTCTGCACACACCAGTGAATAACTCTGAAGAGAACAATACGATGATATTTCAAGTAAATCTTCCAGCTCCTGTGTCCCATAAATCTACCTTGTTCTGCAATAATGGAAGCAGAAGAAAAAAATTTGGAACACTTACTTGGTGACTTTGGAGGCTTGTGAATAATTTTCTTCTTTAACTTCTGGAAGAGAAAAAGAATTTTTATGTTTTTAAAACATTGCACTCTTCAAAGATTTCAGTATATAATCTCAAAATTGGTCTCAATCTCCATTTTGTATGAAGAGCACTTGTTCTAATAACACAATCTTCCATGTAGAAAAAAAAATAGTAGCATTAAGTATATGCAGATTTGGGCACAGCAACGGTCACCAGAATTAAGGCGGTGCCTACTGAAGTTTTATGCTACAGATAAAAAGTAGTCTATTCATGCTCAGAACGCTAAGACCTTCCCCATCAGCATTAAATACAAGTAGCAGCAAATTCAAGACTATCACAGAGTAGAGGCTGATCTGTAGAACCATTTTGCTAAAGGAAAGACTTATTCAATTCCATTAAAACTCTGTAAAAGGATTACTTAGGTCCATAACCTGATAGAACAGCAAAATGAAGCCGAACATCATTTGCAGCCCCCAGTGCTGAGAATTTAGAAGTGAGAATTACATCTCAAATTATAGGAGGTTTTCGAATCAAACTACGCTGCAATAACATTGTTAGCTCTCCTCTCTGTAGGGTGTCTTATCGACCACGAGGCATCACGTGGATGTCGTGTGTGCAAGAACATGCTGGGAGGCCTTTTAAGGCATTCACCCGCAGTGCGCCATTAATAAAACTCACCATTTCTGTATCCGATTCACAGGTTATCACAGACATGCTGTCATCTCCCTGGGAAACAGAGACATTAACTGTGACATTTGCTACTAAGTAATTGGTTATAATATACTTCCAGAGAACTTTATATCCTGTTACTATCACAACAAAGTTTGAGTGCAATAAATTAAAACGGTACATGTGTCACCACTGTGGCAAAAAACAGCATCATTTGCTCTAACACAAACGTTCTGTGTGATAGACTGCAAGTCACTTCAGACTCGAGCCACAGAGACTTATGCACCTCAGTGCACAGCATTACAATAGCTGAACCCTTAGGTGCCCCATCTTCTGTGGTGCTGGTTCTGCATGAATTTCTCCACCAGTAAGAGTTAAGCAGCAACTCATCTGTCTGTCCCCTTCCTCACTTACTTTTTCCTACCCTTGCTATGCTATGGGAGAGTCCAGTAAACTCGACTGGAGAAGTGATCGGGCTGAGGAAAAATCCCCAAACCAAGGCATCAAAAGTGGCTAATTTTTCCTCTGATTGAGTTGACAAGTTTTCCTGCTTCTCAAATGTAAGCATAGCCACAGCAGAAGGAAAATTTCCACTTTGCTTTCAAATGATCTGAATGTATGCTGCCCTCGCAGAGAGAACATTTCCCCTTGCTGCTGACTCCATGGCACCCACAGCTGCAGCACCATTCTTTGGACAGATGCGGATCCATCTCTGTAAGAGGCAGTGCGGGGTGAAGCATTTTGAGAAGGAGCTGGGACTGACAACAACAGAGCAGGTAAAACAGCTTTCTGTGCTGGCTGAGAGCAAGCAGGTATACATCTCAGAGACCATGCCTTACAGTTTTTAATTTCCGAAGGCAATGTTCCTTGCAGCACACTGATTATTTTTGTTATTTTAAGGCTTTTTTATCACTCTGGGAGATGCCTCTACCTAACTGCAGCTATCGCATTAGGATCAGAGAACATGGAGGGCACCCGGACTTGATAGGAGATGGTACACAACAAAACATTCACCAGGATATAAACGTGCAGTAACAAAAACACCCGTAGTCCTTGGAAAACTCCACAGTCCCTTTGCTCTTGCAAAACAGGCCCGACAAGAGCCACCCACAACAGGCAACAGAGAACATGGAGGCTCCCAGCAAAGGGCCTCAAAACCTCCATCTGGCTGCCGAGAGGGGGGGAAACGAACGCTAGCACACCCCCTCGCCATGCTACCGGCCAGCCAAGAAGTTACCGGCAAAACCCAGAACCCCGAGGGCGGGAGACAGACAAAGCCGTCCTCCTCCCTCTCCTAGCCACCGCCTCGCCACCGCCCACCGGCGAGCCTGAGGGGGCTCAAGGCGGGAGCGTTTCCCGGGCCGGGGCCGGGCCCGGGCTGAGGCAGGCCCGGAGCCTCCTCCTCCTCCCCACCGCCCGCTCCTTACCAGCTCCCCGGCCG
>VYZM01001441.1:132677-148747 GCA_013398915.1 Dromas ardeola
GTTCCGCGGCTGCCCGCAGGCACAGCCGGGCGGGCCTCGGCCTTGCCGCGGAGCGCGAGTGCCGCCAAGCGGCCCCGAGAAGCAGGAAACCCCGGCGGGCTGCGGAGGAGCGGGGCCGGCTCCGCTCCGCCACCCCGCCGGCCTCCGGGCCACGCCCCCGCCTTTGCGACACTCGCTTTGCGGCCGCTGAGGAGGGTCTGTGCCGGTCCCGGTGCCGGTCTGTCCCCCCGGCCCGGGCCATGGAAGCCCAGAAGGCATGGTTCATCGCCCGGGCCCGCCGCCGCTTCGCCATGACCCGCGAGTGCGCCCTCCTGCTGCCCGGCGTCTGCGCCGCCCTGGCCGATCCGCGGCAGCCCGGCTCCGACGACACCTGCCTGGAGAAGCTGCTGGACTGGTTCCGGAGCATGACGGAGTTCGGTGAGCGCCCGCCGCTTGCAGGGCCCACCCCGGCCTCGGTGACCGGCGGGGGCTTGTCCGCGGTGGGGGGAAGTCTGCAGGCCGGGGGGCCGGGGGAGGCCTCCCTCAGAGGTGCTCGGTGACACCTGAACACGCTGTTCGGTACTTGAGGCCTGTGCCTGGGCTTGGGCCTCAGGTGAACCCAAATTCCTCCCTGTCAGTTGTGAGGGGTTACACTGAGCTCAGGCAATCACCTTAGAGGTGTGGGAGCGTGTCGTGGTTTGGGCTGGACTGGCCACCGAATGAACAGCAGATGCTCTCTACGTCCTGGCAGTGACCCTCTGTTTTCTGGCCTCTCCTCCGGCAACACCCGGTCTCTAGATCCTTCCGTGAGCCTGGTGCAGGACAACCCTTGTCTGACAGAGTTCATCACCTCCATCCTGGCGCTGCCAGAGCCCAGTCCGAGCATCCTCTCCTTTACTCTGCGGTTAGCTGGGATACTTGCCTCTTCTGAAAACCGCTTCCAACACTTGCAGGTGAGTCGGCCACCCAGGTAGGTGTCTGTTTCTGCTTTCTATGTGGAGGATACCTGAAAATGTACGTATTCTGCGTATAAAATTACTGGCATACATCGAACAACTCGGCAAACAGTGATATGGTAACGAAGACCTACAATCATACCATTCCTTTTCGCTTCTCATGTAAAGCTGCTGTCTTCTTACTTTTGTCTTACCACAGTAGCGCTATGAATGCTAATATGTAGTGCTTCTCTTTCTGTTCAAAACAGTATATGGGATAACACTATCTCACAGCAGTCATTCCAAAATACTGTATCCCTGGACAGATCCTGTAGATTTAAACTGCACCAACAGATGTAGTTTTTCTTCCATAGCTGGCTGACAGGAAATCTCTGATTCCCTGCAAAAATGAGGGAGCTTTTTAAAGCCCCGCTTTCTACAATAGAATATGTTTATAGTACAAAACCCAAAAGGCTTAGAGGGAAGAGATGCATGCAACTGCATAAAGCAGTCTAATGGAACTGATGACACACATAAGTTGTCCCTCACGTCTTGAAAACAAGCAATTTTGGTTTTGAGTGCATCTATTGCTTAGTTCTTGAAAGAGACAGATGTTGAATTTAAGCATGGGATTCTGAAAATTTTCTGTTTTAGTGATACTTGTAGCAAGAGGAGGTTTCACTACAGTATTGATACTCTTGACTTGGATGACAGAGCAGCCTCTCCACTCCCCTTGAGCCCCTTTGCTTACCATTTACTCTGTGTCTTCTCCTCTGGCCTCAGCAGGAGAAGCTGTTGGTCAGGCTCTTTGGCACAGATGGGCCGCTGAGCAGCACAGTGTGGGAAGATGCGTCTGTGCGAAGTGGCTGGGTGGAGGGTGTGCACAGCATGATGCATCACCAGCCTGCCCTCCACTTCCTCTGCAACGGTGGTGAGTACTTCTAGAACTGGGAACTCCCCAAATCCTCTGTGTCTCTTCCATTCCAGTCTGTTGCTCGGAAGTCAAACGAGACAGGAGTTTTCATTTATTTAAGATGAAAATAAGACATTTGTCAAAAACACCGAGGTCATTGAAAGATGGTGGGGTTTCTGTTAAATTGTTTATGCATTTAATTTTTTTTTCCATTTTTTTTTCCCCAAACACTGAAGATGGCACCCTTTTTAGAGGGGAAAGAGGCACATCTTATGAAACACATGATAAAAATAGCTTATTAAAAGCCTTCTGTATTCTTATTTGTAACTCTTACTAAAATATACATTTCAGTATGATTTTAGTGCAGAAAAACTAAGCGGGGACTCATTGATCTCTTAATACTTGTACACATTGCAGTCCCATTGTTGTTACGTAGGTATGTAAATTCTGCTGTTAACTGCAACTTTAGATTCCATGTACAGAGGGGCCGAAAAGACTGGATTGATATTAATGTGCAGCATGCGCTGCCGTCTGTGTGATGGAAAAGTAGTACCGTTGCTGCCGCTCATGTTTTTTCCTACTGGTTGTGTCCAGAGATGGTACAGGATCCTTCCATAAATAATTAGTGAGCGTGCTGTCAGCTCTCCTAATATTACTAATGTTATACTGAAATCCTACTCTGTTCCTGAGTTATTAAACACCTCAGGATCTGAAAACAATTTTACTTCCTTTTGTTTGCTTTTTTGTTTGTTTGTCATTAAGGACTGACTGACTTTGAAATGCCATAGGGACTACAAAATAAAGTATTAAAAAACCCCACCAACACCATTTAAAGCTGTGTGATACTTGAATTAGAATAATATATGGCTGGAGTGCAACAAAGCTCCACCTCACAATAGGAAGGCTGTTGTTTTTTCCTCCAGTGACTTGTTTTGTTTTCACACAGGAGGCATAGAGGTGATCTTCGCTCTGCAAGGGGATCCCAGCCTGTTTGTGGCTTCAGCTGCCAGCCGGCTTTTGGTGCACATGCTCATTCTCTCTGTGGAGTCTGAAACGACTAAACCTTTCAGTACAAAGGACTTTGACTGGCCAGCGTGTGCCCAAATGATTGTAAAGCGTATAGAAGATTCCCTTCAGTCCAGCTCTGCCTCTCACGTCGAGCAGTCATTAAAACTGTTAACTAGTTTGTTTAGCAGTTGTCATTCTAGGTGGACTGAAGTACTTTGGCTAGGAATAGCAAAGCAAATAGAATCCTTTTTGACGGAAGAGACTATTCAAGTACAGCGCATCCTGGCGAATCTTTTGCTTAACATGGCATGGTAAAGATCTTCTGCGACCTTGGATCTAGTGCTGAGATATATCTGTTTTCCACCATCTAATAGGGACATACTACTTATACTTCTTTCTTTCTCAGGTCCCCTGTGTTTTGTGACAGTGAAGGCAGTTTTTGGGCATTAGTGACTTCTGCTCTGGAACGCTTGACCCCAGTACAAGCGGGTCCTTTGGCAGTTGGAATTCTGAGACTCTACAAATGGTAGGACTTCCTGCAATGAAATGTTTGCATTCTGCAGATGTTTCTGTACTGACATCTCTGGTGTCTTTCCAAGAACTGTTTTTTTCCTTACTGCATTTTCCACTATGTTCCTTAATTTGTAAGACTGGTTGGCAAGAACTGTGCCAGTAGCTAACAAAGTTCAAGAATAATACTGTTTCAAAGAGAGATAAATGAAAGGAGCCAATATTGTGTTTATGTGTATACACTTGCATCTTACCTAAAGCCAGACAACTTCAATAAGGAATAGCAAACTCCTTTATACTGCCAAGGTTGATTAAGGTGGACACACAATTTGACTGCTTGTCAAATCCAGTAGTCTCTGTTCATTTTTCTCTTTCACAAGAACAGTGACTAGTGTAAGAGCTTTCACTGCTGCCCAGCAGAAGTGTGCATCTGGAGACTCTGTCAACACTTGTAGAACAACTTAGGTTAGAAGGAACCTGTAGAAGCTAGCTAGTTCAGCCTCTTGCTCAGTGCAGGGATGACTTCAAAGATAGATCAGGTTGCTCAGGGCCTTCACCATTCAAGTTTCAAATATCCTCAAGGATGAGTATTCCACATGTTCTCTGGGCAACTTGTTCCAGTGCTTCACCACTTTCATTTCACTATGAAAAGTATTTTCTGTATATCCAGTTGGAATCCACCCTGTTGCAATATAAGACTCTTGCCTTGTGCCCCTCCGAGAAGTCTGCTGCCTGCATCTTCCCTGTAACTCCCCCTTAGGTAGTGAAAAAGCATCAAGAAATCATCAGATGTTAAATGAATACAGCACATACAGATGCTGATTTACACACTAAGTAATGCCTCCGTCTTAAGATATAAGGACACCATTTTGTTGACAAGAAATGCCTCTCTCTAAACCCCCTTCTTACACAGCATCCCACTCTCTGCAGAGCTTGATGAGGCTGCTTATAAATTGCAGAGCCATTTCTCCTGCTTGCAGTTAGCCAGGGAAGCTTGAAAGAAGGCTTGAATTGTGATAATACTTTCATTGCTCTGTCGTTGCTGGCTTGCTTAAAAGCCCGCATGACAAACATTATTCTGCTCGGCATTTAGGGGCAGATGTTTGGGAAGGAATTAAAGTGTTCTTGTTTTGGTAACTGCTGTTTCCTCCTTGAAGCCCACAAGATGTGAGGATTCAGGCACTGACTGTTCTACTTCAGCCAATGGACTGTATTTTGAGAGCAGCCTCCCAGCCTCTGGAATATGCAGGTACAGTTGTGATAGAAAAGTTAGAGGCTAGTCTGCGTGCCAGTGTTTTAAGCGTCTGGTGCAGACAAAACTGGAGGAGGAAGAGTAGAAGTAGTCAAGGACAGTAGCAGTGTTTGTGGTGAAGTGTAGCACCCTACTGACAGTTGCATTTGAAGGGATATTCATACTACATCACCTGCATATCTTGATTAACTTTAAAAGTGGCAGTCTTTTGTATTCACTAACAACTTGAGCTCTTCCCTCCTTTGGTCCTGTAGGTTTGCTGGATGAGTCTGTTAGTGATCCCGCCACCGTTGAAAGTCTTCTGTCCTCCAAGTCATCTTGTGCTAGTCTCCTGTGTCAGACCCTCGCTCATCTGGAGGAGCTGCTGTCTCTGGTAACATTCAGACAGGGAAAAAAGCCTGGGGATCAAATTGGTCCTTGAAAGACAGTGTTAAGATTTGTTGCAAACTTTTGGAGCAAAGCTTAACAGAATGTGGAGAGGAATTGACAGTGAGGACTTCCATATGTTAAAGAGATCTAGCACAGTAGACTCCAAACAGGAAAACAGAGGAATACTGAGGCTTGTAAAGAGGGACTGCACTTAATTTTAAACCCATCTTCACAAGCTTTGTTACCATACCTGACTTCTTCTGCAATTATTGATCCAGTGAAAAAACATAAATCGAACTGCTTTCCCAAGCAGCAAGAAGAATCTCCTTCCATCTGTGCAGTAGCTCTTGGGAGAGAGGAAGACGTCTGTAGTTATTAGTATTGCGGTACCTTAAGAACACACTAGAAATTGCAATTTTTGGTGCCTCCTGACCAAAAACTCCTGCTCTGTATGTACACTTGAGACGTTTGCTGGAAAACTTTTTTCTTTCTGTCCTCTCATTAGATGTATTTGCGAGTGGATTTACCCTATACATCTTTGCTACGCTCTCTCATGACAATATTACAATTCTGTAATGGCTTCCTGAGTCCAGCTTCTCCTCTGGGAAGCACGATAAGCCGAATCTTGATCAATTGCATCAGAGTACAGAGGTCAGCTCTTGATGTCCTAGCAGCACTCTCAGAGCGAAAAGGTGAGTTAATCTTTGCACTTTAAATGTCTTCGATTTTGGAAATACTTGACTATTCTGTAGCTGCAGAATTTTTTATTCCCCTTCACTGATCTTTCTGAATGAAGACTACCACTTCCATTTCTGAAACTTGTTCATTTTTTCCCATTCTTCATACTGTCTTGGCTAACCTTACTTTCTGTTGATGAGATAGGGCAGGTAATACTGCAATTAAAAAGGTTTTAGTGGTTGTGAGAAATTGGATGTTTCTCCTTTACTCTGAGGGCTGTACATGCTTTTCTTCTCCTAAACAGTTTTACAATCCTGTGTCTTTCTGTGTTTCAGCAGCTGAATTGTGATTCAGCTGCTCCTTCTCTCAGTATTGGTCCTTCAGTTTTGTTTTCTGTGTTTCAGGCTGTGACACACTTATAGGAAGTCTATTTGATGTCCTTCTGGCATACCTGGAGAGTCCAAACACCACCTCTACTGTGAGTATAGAACTAAGGAGAGGTCCAAGTCTATTAGCTTGCCCCAGTGGGATATAGTTATGAGAAATTGTCTGACAATAGCTGTTTCTTAGCACAGTTCGTATTAGAATATGTAGGAGACGTGTCTTCGTTCTGGGTGGTTTGCAGGAAATAGCTAAAACTCTGAGTAAACAAACAATACATTCAGTTTTCTTGAAAGGACAGGAGCCATCGTGTCTAAGAATAGCGCCAACATACTCAACTTGATGTGGCCCTTGAGTATTGAATTCTTTGCATTAATGTTTTTTTTTTTCTTGCTTTGGTTTTTTTCGAATGACTGATGACAACTGCAAATCAAAAGCTGGAGGTACTAGAACTTCGTAATACGAAGCTGAGAACAGGCGATTTTCAGAAACTTCAGAAATGTTATATAAGCACCATTTATTTGTGGCTTACTTCTTAATAAGGAAGGACATTGAGAGATGAGAATTTCTCTATAAGTTTGAGGTTAAAACAAATTTTATCTAGCATAAAGGCAACAATGCCTCCTCCTGTAGTGAAGTAAATCTGCTTTATATTGCTTTAGGTTCTAAAGAAAACATTTCAAGCTACATCCAAGTGGTTGGTGCGCTTGCATGAACTGTCCTGCTCCACCAGTCAGTGGCAACAAACTGAGAAGATTTTGGCAGGTAGGGAAGCTATTCAAATTGGGACAAATAGCAGCTAGTGGCGTATGTGAAATCTGCTCTTGCCTACCTTTCCTGCTCAAAGCACTTAGGATTCATTTGTCCACAATTATATTGAATTTAGATTTAGCTGCCCAAATAGTGCTTTGAAGAACTCTGGGAGAAGTACGCGGCAGCAGCGAAAGGGATTGCAGCAGATAAAATGATATAGAGGTTGTACAGCGATCGCTTCAGTAAGGCTTGTTGCTTTTCAGGTCCATTCAGGCTTGTCACTTGGCTTTTACAGATGTGTTTCTGGTGCTGCAGAAGCGTTTGTGCAGTCCTTGCTGGGAAGTAAGAGATTCTTCTTTGGAGTTCCTCACTGTCCTGATTAAATGCTTGAGAGGTAGGTGCAGAGATTTAACGGTTCAGATTGGAGGAGTATTTCTTTTAATATTATGAAAGTCAGTCAGGCTTGCGAAGCATCCTCTGACCTATAACTGGAGGGGTAAGAAAAGAAAGAACTGTCAAGATTTTCACTCTTAGATCACGGTCAAAATCTGACAAAAATATTAAACTACTTTTCTGTTGAACTAGGGTTACTGTGCGCTCCTTAATGGCAGTTCTGGGGCATTAAACTGAGGGATGTTGAGACAGTCATATATGTTAGACATGTATGTGAAGGCAGGTGACAATGCTTAATGGCAGATAATACTTTCCCTTTTTCCAGTTTGCTCTGCAGTGGAGTCCGTCTTGTTTCACTCAGCGGGCTGGGGGCTGGGATTTAGGAGGCTAAAAGCCTAGATCTGCTTTGCAGGCTTTGGATTAATTACTGATTTTCCACTTTACTGGTAGCTTAGGCTTTGCAGCAGGTAGCACTAAGGCAATGTTAATTCTCCTACAGTAGCTCTGCGATGTTGGATGTTGTCAACTACTGTTGTCCTCAGGTCACAAAGGAAGTATCCAGCACACTCAGCTGCATTAGCAGTTTACCCTGCAGCCCCTCTCCGTGCTGCAGTTGCATTCTTTTTCTTTGCCATATGCCTTGACAACAAGAAAGGAAGACTATTTTTTCCTCCTTTAAGCAAAGGCATAAGTTTGATGAGGCTGAAACCATGTCCTCGCTTGCCCGGAAAAAGTTTTTCTTGCTGCTAGAACAACTGTAAATGGATTTTTCCAAGTTCCAGTGTCTAGCAGGGCGTGACTGAAAGTCACCAAGCTGCTGGAAGATGGAGAGCCTGACACAGAGGATCTATGCTCTTGTGAGCAGCTGCCTGGTCTCTGCAGTGGCTCAGCTCACTGGCAGCTGTCCCTGCAGTCAGTGGGCATCCTTGTATGACGCAAAGAACTGTTTGCATTGGAAACAGCTTCATGCTCCGAGAGAATAAAGCCTCACTTCTTTGGATTGCTGTCTTGTTTACAGACCAGGATGAGTTCAGGCAATCTCTCCTGTCTTCGGAGGTGCCGAGGCTTACAGAAAACCTTCTTGAGGATCCAGAAAGCTACGTGCGAGCGAGTGCTGTGACTGCTGTAGGACACTTGGCCTTCATTACTTTCTTTGCTCCAGAGTTGCCTGTCATAGGGAATCAGTATAGTAAAGAGGTATGATGACTTTGTGTCGCCCGCTGCAGAATCAAGCGGAACTACCTATCGGTTTACTGCTGTACTGTTTATAATTTTCTTCACAAGTTATCTGCAGTTTCATGTGTGTAGATTTCACAATCAGTAACGAAGAGACTAGATTTTTTTATTTGTGCTGTTCTTGTCTCTTTGCACGTTCCTCCCCTCATTGTGCTTTCTCTTCGTCTTTTTACATTTAGAACACTGTAGCAAAACTTCAGGAAATCTTGTCAAAGGACCCAGAGGGCTTTCCCAGGAGGGCTGTGATCAGCATGTTCACCAAGTGGCTGAGACAAGGCTGCACAGGTCGGATGGAAGATACAGAGCGGTTTGTCTCTAGAGTGATCCAAACCGTGGAGCATGACTTAGACTGGGAAGTCAGACTTGGTGGTTTGGAACTGGTTGAAGTTTTCTGTAGTCAGACAATTTGCCAACTTGGCCTTCCTAGATGCTCATCTGTTCCTGTCTTGTCTGCAGTCGCTAGTTCCATTCATCAGAATAGGTCGCTGCAGATATTTTGCCGAGCAAAACTGTTCAGCTTTTTGTTTCGGTCTTTGTGTGACTGTGACAAACCAGTAGGTCAGAGAGCCTGTGATATACTCTTTGCCTTAAGAGGTAATTTCTATCCAACTGGTACCCTGAGGGATTCACAAGAGACTGGAGAGTTACCTCCAGGACATGGCATTGCCTGGTTACAAAGAACACTAAGGCAGGGTTCTCTGGCCCAGAACTTCCCCACAGGTGGTGGTGATGGGGTGGATTTTGAGGATCCAGAGAGCATGATGCTAGCTTTGGGTACAATAGACTTAGAAGAGCTCCATGATGAGCTAAATAGAAGTAGTGACCATGTGGAGAAAAGCCCCCAGTCCCTCTTACAGGACATCCTTGCTACTGTGGGGACCATAGAGGAGAATGAAGCTGACTGTTACTGAAGACACCTTTCGCTCTGATGGAGCAGTGCTTAAGCAGTTTTCTTCTGGAGTAGAATTTTTTTGTTACCAGTCATGAAGTCTTCTTTTTATCCTCTCTCAAGAAAGTGCTATGCTGAATAGAGAAAAGGAGGGTTTCATTAACTGTTAAGTCTTTGCTTTAAGACTGATGAATTTTTTTGTTAAAAAAAAAATGTAGACTCCAATAAACTCTGATTTGTTTTTCAAAGTAAATACATTAAGAAATGCATCTGTTTGGTTTTTTAAGTCCTATGTCATTCAAGAAATACCAGACCATGCCTACATGAGGAAACATTTTTAGAAAACAAAACAGTGGCTGAAAACAAGTTGTTGCATGCTCCTTTTAGAGCCGGAGTAGCTAAAACTGATGAAGACTGGTTTTAAGGGACACTTGTTTTGACCTTGCCTAAATCTCCATTCTAAAAACAGAGTTCCCGAGTTCCCTGTTTCATTTTGAGGTCTAGAGCAGGTGGTCACATTTTAGGAGTCAAAAGCTGATCATCTTTAACATTACAGACTTTCTTCTGCAGATAACATACTGTATCTCCTAACATACCTGTATCTCAGCAGTCACACTAAAAATTGACTTTGTTTTTAATTGAAGCCAGAAGCAAGTCCATTTTGCTGAATTTTGAGTGCTCCTCTTCTCCATTCCTGAAGAACTAAGATAGCGTTTAACTAATAAGAGAAGCTGACACCTGCAGCTTTTTCATGATAAAAATAGATCTACTCTTAGCTTTGGTAAACAATTAGAAAACAGCAGATATTGTGCTAATGGCAACGCGCTTTCTGAGAAAAAATTGCCATTTTTAAAAAAAACTCAGGGAAGACCGTAGTTTGCAACTTACTCCAGTGTCTTGCCATGTGCTAAGAAGCTTTCTGAAACTGGGAAGTCGGGGGGGAGGGAAGTAAAAAAAAAAAAAAAAGTACCTTTACCACGAGGTCAAACGAGGCTGCATTCCTTTCCAGCACTGAGGTGTTACTTAGCATCCTTTATCCTCCGGCAGCCAGTGTGGAGGATCACAACACTCATTTTGGGCTAATGGAGGCTACAGCATCTAACGCAGTGGAAGAACTTCTGCCATCTCCTCCTTCAATATTATCCCTGCAGCAGCGCAATGGGGTGAGATGTAATTGGAATTTCTTGCTGCTGAGGTTGAGGATTTACTCTATGCCTTTCACTGAAGTCAGCACACTTACCTCTCGCCCTGCACACAGCTTTATGTATGACAGAGCCCCTGGGTGTTGTACCAGCAGCTGTCATTAGGAGAAAGTAGCTCTGCTTCCGATACACAATTCTACACCTGGCAAAAGACAGAAAATATTAAAAATCAGCCCTTTTCCTGCCACTGCGTTTTTCTCGGAAATTTAAAGGGTTAGTGAGAGAGAGGGGATTTGCTTTTAAAGAAGCACAGATTGTTTGTGGAGTTTTAGCAATCCTGTCTGGCAAAGGGATTATAGTTCCAAAACTAGCATCACGTGTTGGCAATGGGTCAGATGTGCTCCAGGAAAGGAGACAGCAGGTCGCTGGGTAAACATCTTCCTCCTCTTCAGCACTAGAATTCTTTTGATTTCAGGGCTGTGCAGTTTAGGAGACTCCAAGGAATTAGTCAAATATCAGCAAATTGGAAAAGTAACTTGTTACAGAAGGAGAACTCTGCTGCTTATTACCGAGGTCTCTGGACTCCCAGACCTACTAATTTTTTAATGGAACTTTTTTTTCTTTTTATATCAGCTGGGGTGATGGTGACATTGTTGAGTTTACATCATTTGCCTAATTGCAGTTGTAAGTCTTGTTTATACACAGGATGCTTGTACACTAAAAACCTGATGTACGATAAACTGGGAGGGCTTCTTGTTTTTAGAAGGGGAATTAAGGACTCCTTTCATCTTTCATTAAAAACAGGTATTCACCTCCAGCAATTAGGTGACTCAGTGCCCATTTTGTACTTCTCTCTCTTCCGAGCTCACTACATTGCTTTACTTTGTTTTCTCTGCTGCTCTAGTTACATTAGAGGGTCTCATTAACGCTGAGATTCTTGGACTGACATCCCGCACCTGATAATTGGGAGAAACGTGAAGAGTCATGAACATCTGAGCAGTGTGAGGAACGAGTGCCAGGGAATAGAGAAATTACGGAGATGAAAGCAAAAGAAAAACATTTCTTTCCGTAGAAAATGATGGCAGTGGGTCTTGCGAGATGAAAATTTAGCTACTGAATTAGTAAACACACCAACAACTACTAATGTGAATTATCCCTCATACTGGGAAGCCATACGCGCTGTTAAGAACTCATGTGCAAGCCCTACCCCACTTACTTATACTGCTAACTCATTTCCAACCCACTTCTTACCTACCAAAGTTGGGTGGGGGTTTTTTTGTTGTTTTTTTTTTGTTTGTTTGTTTTGGTTTTTTTGGGTTGGTCTTTTTTTTTGCACCTCCACAAGATCCTTATCCCAGCCACACCGCTGTCTGCGGGGCTAAGAGTTTACACCACGTGGTACGCCTTGCCAAGGAGCTGTGGTTTTGGTGCACCTCGGGGGAGGCTTTATCTCTCAAGGAGACGGTCCTGAGAAGCAGACTTGTTACCCCCACGCGCACGCTGCGCGTTCACTTCAACAAGTGCTATTGCCATTTACCACTTCATAACGTTGTTATGTCACTTCACAACACGACAACAGCGGTCCCTCCATAAACTACACACCCAGCTCGCTCCTGTCGCACACTGAGGACTCCAACGACGTAGAGAAGGGGGTGGGCTGCCTGGCCTTCCTTTATGGACACAGGAGAAAGTTCAAAGCTGCCTTTTTGGGATGGATTTCTGTGGAAACTGCTGCTTTCACACCTCCAGTGCTGTGGCTGCATATGGTTCCTGCAGGAGGCAGGCAGCACAGAGAGTTTTTTCAACGCACGCACACACCCCAGCTGATTTCAGCAAAGGCTGTGGCCAGACATGGGTCTCGTTGAACGGAGAAGCACCGAGGCTTGGGTCTGTCATTCGCTTTAACACGGGCTGTGGGTAGCAGGCAGTAGCAACACAAGCAAGTATCAATGCTGAACATCAGAGATTAGAAAAATGTACCTTTCCGATGGCTGGTGCTGTGAGAGGAGATGACGACAAAGCTCATTTCAGCTCTATCTGCACAGGAGCAATGGAAGTTCTGTTGCCTGATCCATATGCAGGTGTGAAACGCCTAGAGTCGCTTCCAACACGTTTCAACAAAGCTCTGAAGAAAGGCTTTATCCTTTAACTGCTCAGACTCACACAGACACAGGAGAGAATAAGCATCTTTGGCTCAGCCCTACACTAGCAGCGGCTTGATAAAAGCTGCCAAAAGAACCGCTGTTAATTTTCTGTTTTGATACACTGGGCATTTGAAATCCAGAGAATATTCTTTGCCTAATTATACTAATTGCACAGCTTAGTCAAAAGTGGGCCATAAAAGTCTAAGGCTGTTGCTTTACCTTCGATATATGTGATCTGTGATTACAGATCAACTCATGCGTATCTTTGCAATTTCTTTTGTCCGTCTCTAATAAAGTTTGCACCACCTCTCAGTACGTATTCATCAAGGCTTCTAAAAACCACCATGTGTTAGAGAGGAAACTCATCGACCAACTTCACTGCAGAACGTCTCAGCAGTTTACAATGGAAAAGCGTATCAGTAGTGGCACCTCTGTAGTATGTGTCATTTCCCTTTAGAGCAGCGGGGTTTTTTGTCCTCTGCTGGGAAATAAACCACCACTTAGCATGTCCAGACCTCAGCCTACGTCAGATGTGCTCCTCCACAGACAGCACACATCTTGCCTATAACCTTGCAAACCAGCACACAGAGAAATGGAAGGAGTCTCTTTCAAAGCAGCAGGGTGTCTGTCTGAACCAGGCGAAACAAAGCTGGTGAGCTACAGCTGTCACGAAAGCAGCCAGGGCTCTGCAGACACACATCATGGGCATACTTACGCCTCATCCCCAGGTGGAGGGGGAAATAGCAGTTTGCATCAAGAGTCCCTGCGATACTACAGGTGCGATTACACAACTGTTTTGGTTGAAGCAAAATGAAACTAAAGACAAGAGTGTTTATATCTGTAATCTCAATACCAAGTCTCTGCTTAGAGCACAGGGGCTTAATTTGTTTATTTACTGGAAACGTAGAAGAGGGCTGGGAAGATGCCTCTCACACAGCCGCCTCCCAAACAAACCCACCCAAACCAAGTCACTGCCCAGCTCGTTCTGCAGTTACCAGTTGTTAAAGTCCCCGGAAGGGCAGGAACAGGCTGTCTGGGACAGGGGGTGCATCCGCTCCTTTGAGGGACATTGTCCCATTAGGTCTGATCAGATGTAAAATAAAACCATAACCTTAAACAGCTCCTGTAGAGCGTTAGCACTTGGTGGTAGGTCCGACACTTTTCACTCCTTTTCAGTGCCAGATAGGTGGGGATTACCCTTAAGAGATAGATACACTTTCAGATCTTCGTTCTCCCATTTTATTATCTCTTGGTCCTCAAGTTTGAAGTCTCCATTGAGCCCGTGTTCCCTGAGACTTCGGGCTGGGTCAGTAGGAGGGAGCAGGGAGGTTGTGCTGCTGTGACAGGGACATCAAGGCTTGCCTCGGCTGGTCCCTCACCGCCACCACGCTCAGAGCTTCGGCCTCGAACCAGCCTTTGGGCTGGGCTATGACCAGCATGAAGGAGCTGCAGAGCCAGGGCTGGCAGATGGTGAATCCAGGCTGTACATCTTGAAACACGACTTGGTCTGGCCAAGCCAGCTCCAAAATAACCCCGTATTAATCTGCGTTAGCCATCACACATGAAATTCTTCTTCTTTAGCCCTTGTAGAAGTTGGGCAGGGCACAGGTGAGCCCTGGAGCCCATTGCTCCCAAAAGCGAACACCCTTGATGGGACTGATCTCGTGATTACAACTCTCATTACGTGCCAACAACAAGAAAAGCTGCAGTTAAAACACAAATGGCAATGGTTGCTAAGTGACAGCATCCGCACAGGCTTGTCACAGCCGTGAGACAAACAGCTGCGGCTGCACAGCAATCCCATCTTGTCCATGTAATTGAGGATAAAAATGCTGTTTTCATTACTGTCTAGTAACCTTAACTTTGACCTGTCAGGTTATTTTATGCTTTAGGTTCTGACAAAGAGCCCCGTGAAAACAACACTAAGGCCTCCACTGAAACCAGTGGAAGTGAGTTTGATTCAAAATATCTTTAATATTGCATGCTCTTGCAACATTATTTTCTTCCCAGTGAACTAGTGCATAAGACAACAACCCGGCTTTCCTGGCTAAATGGTCCATTTCTGAAAAAAGGAGTCAGTATTTTCAGTGAGGATCATTTGAAGAAACAACAACAACAAAAAAAAGGGGGGAAAAAAAAAAGAGATCAACAGAACCCCCATCTGTCAGCTTCTAAAGCGAACCTGTGGGCTACGTTCAACACTGAAGGTTTCTGCAATATTTGGAAAAGATCACAACCTTTTCAGGTCTGCAAACAACATAAACCTTATAAATAAAAGTATTTAAGCTGGAACTTTAAAACTACATGAAGCGATGGCTGAGTTGTTAAGGAGTTCTGGGATCCAGCAAGGCACAAGGGGGTCACTTGCTCCAGTGAAAGCAGTGGTGGAACTGGGTGGGAGCCATAGGAGGTACTTACGCACCATTTTGCCTGGGTGAACTATTGCAAACCCTTAAAGTAGAGAGACCCTAATTAGCACAACAGGCAGCTCAACGCATCTCAGGAAGACAATTTTTTAAAAAAGAGGAACAACCCTATCACAACAGGCTGTGTATAATAGCTTGCTCACCCTACCGTACTCTTAGATCCCGCAGAAAAACCTGTTTGAGGCTGCGCTGGCAGCAGAGACAGAGGGACGGATCTGTCAACATCCTGTGAACAGATCAGAAGCGACCAGGAAAAGCTGCCACCCGGCTGCCAAGCGGAGCGGGAAATGCAGACACGGAGCTCGGCGGAGCTCGGCACGCACACAGCTGGCCCCAGGCCCGCACGGGCACAGCGGGCACCCCAACGCAAGGGATCACCTCCCGCTGCCCACGCAGCGCATCTTGGCATGAAACATCCCACCAGAGCACGTGCGACCACATTTACCCCAGTTCTCAGCGACTGCTGAAGCTAATTATGCCCTTTCCTAATGAATTCTCTTTCTGCTCCATCCACAGAAGCCCCGACTTCCAGCGCCAGGAGTAACAGCCCTGATCCTGCCGACAGCTCTAACAACACACGAGTCACCAGCCCCATCAAAGCTCATCCACGGGGATAAAGACAACTTGACTGTTGCCTTTGGTCACTATCGCCATGGCAGCATATTAAACACTTCTATTTTGCACATGATGCCAGAGTAAAATGTCATTTCCTCCCCCGTTCTATACTTTATCCATAAATGCAGCACTTTTCCTAGCTGTTCTTATTCCTCAGATTGCTTCACCGCAGTCAAGAAAAGGAGCGTGTCTCATACTGGTATTAAAACCCTGTGTTGCTGCTCTCTAAATCCCACCGCACAGGGTGAATATTGCTGTGCCGACAGAGGCCTGACTTTTCAGCAGCATTAAATTAGGCAGCCCAAAGGTGTAGCACGCCGTCTGGCTGGCGGGATGAAAGGCATGTCCTCGGCGTACGCCGCAGCGCTGGCGGGCAGACAGCTCAGCCTCGCTGTTACTGCGGACATGGCACCATGGGGTGGGTGGGGGAATTAAAAAAAAAAAAAA
>VYZM01001441.1:156870-186551 GCA_013398915.1 Dromas ardeola
TCGGCGGGAGGGCACAGCCCGGCGCGACGGGAAGGGGGGTCCGGCCGGCACCGGGGTGCGGTGGGAGCCCCCCCGGGCGGGGGAGAGCAGGCTCGGAGCATCTTCCCGGCTGCTGGGCATCGCTCCCCGGGTGCTGGGCATCTCCCCGGGGGATGGGCATCTCGCGGGGGGATGGGCATCGCTCCCCGGGTGCTGGGCATCTCCCCGGGGGATGGGCATCGCTCCGCGGGCGCTGGTGGCCGTGCTCGGGGCATCCTGCCCCGGTGATGGAGGATGCTGCTTTGGGCATCCCCTCTGCCGGAGTGCGGGGGCCGCGCTTGGGGCATCCCCCACTCCACGCCGGGGTGGTGGAGGTCCTGCTCGGGGCATCATCCCCACGGGGCGCTGGGGGTCCTGCCCGGGACACTGTCCTGGAGAGCCGGGGCTGTCCTTGGTGCCCCCTCCCGGGGTCTTCGGGTGCGGGGGGCTGAGCTCGGTGCACTGTCCCAGGGTGCTGGGGGACTTGGTCCTTCTCCACAAACCCACCCGTGTGATCCCCATCCCGGGGATCAGCATCAACGGCCCCTTTTCCCAAGTAGGGCTGGGGGCTCAGGTGTCCCGGGAGCAGGACCTGCTTCTGCAGCGTTTCCAGAACATGTCCCTTACCCAGCAAAGCTCCGGGCCGGCAGAGCTCTCTGGCTGTCAGGGTACAGCTGGCCACCCAGGAATCTTGGGCTTGGGGTCGGTCATTGGTGTGCCCCCCCCGCCCCAGGCCATGCTGGCTTTGTGGCTCCTCGGCCATGGCACTGCCTTGGAGCCCCCTCCTTCTCCTCCGCTGCAAAACGCCCATAAACATCCCCTGCCTGGCGGCACCACTTAAAAAACACTTGATTTCTTGGGAGGAGGCCCAGCATTACAGTGCATTTATACGGCATGATGAACCACTTTTATGATGCCTGTGCTCGAGGGAATATCTAACCATCGCCATACCTGTTCGGGCATCCATCTGTATGGAAAACGCAGCCTCTTTCCTGGCTAACACTGGGGTTGTCTTGCAGAACCCATTTAGTCTGTCTAGACAAGTATGATGAAGAGCAAAGTGCCTGGAGCTGTGAATGATTAGAGCTCAGGTATCTCTGCAGCGTTAGGTTTGTTGTACAGCGCTGATAGGTGTTGCTCTGCTCCTGGGTGCTTTTGGGTCTCTGGTTAGCAAATGCACAGGAACCCGCCAGTGGATTGTAGAGGTTTGCTTCGTGTAAGAGCCAGGGAAGAAGAATGCAGCCAGCCCTTCACCATACACCTGCATGGGAGAAGCATCTCAGAGAGTTTAACCAGACTAAAATGAACAGAGAAAGCACTGAAAATGATGAATAAATGGGTGATGAGGGGGTGGGCAGGGGGAAAGGCATGTATTGTCAGCTTGTTTTCTGGAAGGTAGCACAGAGAAGTTCATGAGTGTTTGTATGACACTTAGAGACTCTCAGAGAGAAGGCACTAAAAAAAAAAGTGGCATTATGTATGAGCATAGAATAAATAAACCCCTTAGAGCAGAAGACTGAAACTAGGGATAATGTATGTCCTTAATACATATTCGCGTGAAGGGAAGTGTATTGAAGAGGGCAGGCTTTAACGTAAAACAAAATCAAGGGGAAAGTGGATGTATAGGTGTTCTTAAATACTTAAGAACACTTAAATAAGAAGACTTAAATAAAGACAGATGCAAGCACCCATCTCCATCTTAGGTATTTAATGACCTTTACAAATCTAGTCTTCAGTCTTGCAAACCTTTCTGCCTATGAGTTGTCCACCTGGCTTGTCCAACAGTCCAAGTAAATTAATGAGGAAGATTCATGGGAGGACAAACTTCCAGGACAGAGCCTTGCGGCAGTAACATATCCATCACAGTTACAATACAACAGGTAGAGTCTCCTCCCGGTAAATGCGTGTGTGAATCCCTGAAGGTTTCCACAACTCCAGGAATGACTCCTTTTGAGAGAGACCACACAAAGCATCTGTTTCCGAGTCACAAACATGTTCTAGAGACATTACACATAAACATTATTGGGATCTGGCAGTACGTGAGGCCAGAAGGTTTTATCTAACTTTATGGTCTGGAACACACAAAGATCTGACTCAGAGTTTTGTGGCCATTTAGTGCAAAGCAAACAGAAGATGCTGCAGTTCCTCGTGGGTACATGGATGGGGATGATGAGGTCCAGGGTGTATTTCATCCATGAGCAGAGGAGATCGATTCTGAGAAGTGCTGAGCGTCTTGAAGTTCCCCCGCAGCCCCCGGGAGTTGCCCCATTTTGGGTCTGAACCCGGCCGAGCAGATTTGGGCTGATCCCAGCAGCTGAGCCTTTTATGCAGGCAGAGCCCTGCTCCAAGCACGGGGCTGCGTTTAGGTCCTTCGGAAGAAGCTGGACTACTGAGAATTTTATTTTTATTTGGTTAGATGCCACCACATCTCAGTGTCCTTTCTCTGTCCCATCAGGCTGGACTTTCTTGCCCGCTGAGAGTTCAGCATCTCAGTCAAGAAATATCTCCTTCTGTACATGTCAACAAATAAATTGAGAAAATTGCTTTCAGGCTGTCATCGGGGTGATCCGGGGAAGGGGAGTCGGATCCTCTGGAGTAGCAGACACCAACTGCAAATCTCAGGAAAAGAGCTATTAAGCAACTAGGGCATGTGTTGATAATTAGGTAATGCTCGTTATGTTTGCTCTGGGCTTTTCATTTCTGCTGACTGGCTATGAATTTTCTGCACTATCACTGCTTGTTTACAGCACGGCACCTAGCTTAAGCAATTAATCAGTTTTAAGAGACTCTGCTCATGTCCCTCTTGACATGGGAAGGGCCCAGTTAAGTGAGTTTGCCCCTAAAGACTTCACAGGACCTGAGGGGGGAAGGGAACAGAACGAATCTCCTTCTGTGTGTCTGCAGGCTGCAGTGCATACAAGAGAGTCAGAGTTAGAAACGACTTACAAGTTGATTTATAAAATGAACAACTTTAGAATGACCGGCTTAAAAAAAGAGTTAAAAACATGTATATAAAAATACAGTCTGTACAATGTTAAGGCCAAATTCCATAAAAAAACCCAAATAAATCCATTATGTACTGAGTGCCCTTCTCTGGACCTGAACAACACAGATTTTCTGCACACAAGACCATTTCTGTCTTGTCAGAATATCCCGAATGAACTCGCACTGTGTGATATTGCCTTGGCTTTGGAGAATTACACTGTTACCGTCAGCCCCGGGCACATCTATCCAAGAAAGCAATGTCAATATAATAGAGAATAAATGACACATCTGTGAATTACGAAAAGAATAATTCATAGGTAATTTTCAATTACAGAGAATAATTTATAGGTGCCTGATTTGGAAAGAGAATAATTTATGAGTAACCTGAATTGCATATAGAGCACGTTACGGGTTACTGTAAGAAAGGGGGTGTGCCGACTGCTCAGCTGTCACATGCTGAGTCTGGATTTTGGGGGCATTCCTTGTGAAAACAACCGCTGTGAAAAAAATCTGTCGAATCCCGTAGTAAAAAGATTACACAACTGGGTCCCTACAACATAATCACTGGGAAAGGCTGTGCCCAGCAGCGGGCAAGGAGCCAAGTGCCACAACCTGGGGGTTATGTGTGTCCCCACCGCACTGCGCGGATGGGATGATGAATAATAGGAAAGATACAAATAACAGAAAAGAGAGGGAGGTCTCCATACACTGGATTAGGATTCCCGGCACAGGCTGGCTCCCTCCCTGTGCTGTCAGGGACCCTGCGGGTACCGTGAGGGCACAGATGGGCATCGCTCCTTCCTACGATCCAATACAGGTGCTCCTTGTTTTGGAAAAATTACAACGTTAGCACATGGCTGGAAGATGGAATGACAAAATGCAGATTGGGAATAGGATGCTTTTTTCTAATGGTTAAAGTAGAGAATGGCACAGGAGTGGATGTGGGGAGTGTCTCCACTCACAGCAGATCTTTACATTATTATTTTGCTTAAAGCGTTTCCTCAAGTGCAACTGCAAGTTATTGGCCTTTTAAATAAATAGAGTTACTTTCTCCTCCTCAAGACTTGCTACTTAAGTCCTACTCCTTGTCGTTAAACAAGGGGACAAATTAGCTGCTTTTTACTTTAAAGACATGATAATTCCTTCCTATATACCCGAAGGGCATTAGGATGCGTCGGTGCTTCCACTTCTTCATCACCACCTTGGCATCTTAAAAACTGAGGGGGAAAAAAACCAACCCAGCTAAAGCGCCATTCCCTCCCGGAGCACTGCACCAGGGAGTTACACAAGGCACCCTCGACAGGAGAGGTAAAAATTACACAGCCTTTTGCACCACTTCAGTTAATGAAACACTATATCCGTATATTAGAACAAGCACAAATAACATCTACTGTAGTTAATGTTGTAAAACGGCTTCTTTTTTTAAACAGCTCAAGTTGTCCATTAATTTTCTCCAGTGAAGTATTATAGAAAATCTTGTCAAAGAGAAGGAACTGTGTGGGGTTTGGCGAGTGTGAGGGGCTGCTGCTGTTCTGTCGGGAGCAAACCCAGCGTCTCCGGGAGCAGGAGACGCGCGTCGCCCCAGACTCTGCGCCCCAAGTGAATTCCTGTGCGCGAGCGTTCAAACCACTGATGCGGAATCACGGACGTCCTTGGGCATGGTGGACACGCACAAAACACCCATGCTTATAGCTGAGAACGTCTGGAGCTGGGTGAATGTCCCCTTTTAGGAAGCCTTGGGAAACAATGTGTATCCCATAGCTTTGGGTACACACTATATTCCATGAGAGACCCCTGGGGGAACATGGGCTAAAAGACTGTGCGCTCATTGTATCTGCTGTTGCATACATCCACTCTTTGCTACTTCCCATCTAGAAAAGAAAAATCCATTCATTTTCTAAGCAGCTCCTCCTCCCCCAGGCCCACACTCCATTTACTACCAGGAGGCGCTGATGGAAGTGGCTGGTGCCTCCCAGAAACCTTCTTTGACAAGATCACTCTCAACCTGGACCAAGTGCAACATCTCTCCCTGATTTCCCTGGGAGCAACAGGCAGCCAGTAGCTCACAGGATCACATCCTCGGTCATTTTAATATCCTTAATAATTCCCAGGTCTCAGTTTGTTCTGCATATGACCAGAAAAACGATGCTTGTACTTAAAAGTCTGTGCAGAACAAGTGAAAGCTTGGCCCTAGGCAAAGGCAAAACTCCTGATGACCCGGTGGGGTCAGACTCTCACTTCATCCTCCCAAATCTGGGAGCAAGTCAGAAGTGCAGAGATTTGGGTGACAAAGCACAGAACAACCTCACATGAACTCTTGCTGCTACCTCTGAAAATGCAGAAGAAGCAGTTTGGACATTTTTTGGGCAATAAGACGAGATGGCTGAGAAAGCATCGCAGATTTTATTTCTAAACTTTCAATGGAGTAGGGCCCTTGTACCGCCTCAGATCCCACTGTGCCACCTGCTGTCAGCCTTTAATGCTAGCGAAATACAAAGCTTGCAAAAATAAAAGAAAACTGCTTACCCGCTCCCTCTTCTAGGCTATATACCCTTAGCGCCAAAAAAGATCATACAAAATGACTCTTTTTTAAGGACTGCTCATCCATACACATATCTTCCCAAGGGCTAGATGGAAAGAAATTCAATATTAATTTTAATGGGCTGCCACCTTTCCCTTACCGTGCAAACTACCAGAGCCTTCTCTGCATTACTGAGGAAAGACTTTGGCTCATGTTGGCACAATTTTTTTAAATATTGAATTTTCTTGTTATACTGCTGTCCTCAAGGGCCACTGAATATCATCTACCTGACAAAGCTAGGCTGCAGACCCACTTAAATTATAGACTTAACCAGCTCCTCCTAAAATAAATAAAAATAATAATGCTTCTATAATGGTGATGGTCAGCAGCTCATACACGTGCTTATCCACCCAGAAAGCTTAAATTATAGACCTAACCAGTTCCCCCTAAAATAATGAGAAATAATAATGCTGTTACAATGGTGATGGTCAGCAGTTCATACGTGTGCTTATCCACCCAGAAAGCTTGCCTGGTTCCTTTTAGGTTAACATTAACTTGCCTAATAGAAGGCAATACTTTCTAGAAACCCCGTGCTTTTGTGTGAGCGTACCTGTGTGTTTTCTTTCTGCTGCACACAGGTGGAACGCTCACCCGTGGTAGGCAGCTTTGCCCCAGGTACCGCTCCAAAATACCCCAGCTCTACTTGGCACGATCTCCTTACAAAAAATGAATGGCTTTGTGAAAATCCAGACCTAGGTTAGCCCTTTTTCTTCCCTTTCTCCAAGACGTCTACCGGAATACCCATAAGTGCATAAACTGCAATGGGAAATAGGTTCCTGACTTCTGCAGCTTTGGAACATGCTGGCCTTAGAAAGGACCCCGGAGAGGATATTTCTGGGATGCTCTGAATTAATTTCTTTCTGCTGCAGGCTTTCATTTGCTCTTTATTTACCACTTTACATCGTCAGCAGTGTTCTTGATGGTAACATGGTGTGACATGAAGTTATTCATGAAGTGACATGATGGCAATGGGCCCGTACGTATCTCGCTAGAGAGGCAGCACCAACAAACACAAGTCTCGCACGTCCGTCGTGTCCCACATGTGGATCAGGCTGGGCAGACCTTCCTGCATCTTGCAGGCTGACAACAGCTCCATGAGCCGGCAGATGCCCCGGGTCAATACCTAAGGGCGAGGATTTAAGGCTGTTCAAGCAAATTGTCAACAGGGAACAGGTGCTTTCATTGGTTTCAGGTAAGTCAGAAGTTTAGGGTTCTTATAGATAAATAAAGACCAAGATCTACCTCTTCTTTCCTGCCATGGACCTTTGATAGCCTCAAGGAGTGTGTTTTAGCTCAAGCAAACAGGAGCACCACCTTTTGGCATCATACGAGGGCCAGCACAGCCAGTTGCACAACACACAAAGGTATTCCCCGTGTTATTGGGGCTTTGGGATGGAGCAACAACAACAACAAAAAAATAAAATCAAACCATCTGATTTAATCCAGACATCTGGTAGCGATAATGGGGCTATGCATTCTTGAGCAACCATCTACTGGTACATTGGCCATAAACCAGTGACATACAGGGAGATGCAGAGCTCCCTATAACAGCTTCGCTCATGTAGATGTGTAGGGCTCCTGGCCAGCTCTAGGTACAGCATTTATAAGCTCCCGGTCAAACCTTACAGCTGGGATCTTGGGGCAAACTGCCTTGAGAGCAAAGCGTGAGAAGGTTTCCAGGTCCCTCGCGAGGCCACGTGCTGATGGTTGTGTCCCCTCCTGCAGGCAGCGCCACAGCCGGTGGATCTCTCCGCGATGCTGCAGTGCAAACATGCTCAGGAATTCAGCTTCGGGCCCCGGGCTCTGAAGGACGCGCTGATCTCCACCGACCCAGCCCTGCAGGAGCTCTACGCCAAAGCTTTCTCCAGGGCGGAGAAGCTGTTCCTCTCGGAAGCCTACAACCCGCAGAGAACGCTCTTCTGCACGCTGCTCATCCGTACGGCTTTCGACTGGCTCCTCAGCCATCCCGATGCCCCCGAGGACTTTGAGACGTTCTACCATGCCATGCTGAGGAGGAAGCAGAGCTTCTATCGAAAGCACATTTACCTCCAACCTATAGGTAACATGGGCATCTCCACTGAGCCGCCTGGAAAGATACAGGAGGGAGGAGGGTGGTGCTGAACGCTACAAACATCCTCTTCTGAGGACCAACCTGCAAAATGCAATTGCCATAGCAAAGATAAGTCTGCAATACCGAAGGCTCTGACATGCCCCCAGTCCAGAGTCACAAGCCATAATGACAACCATCAGTAGACCTGCCCTGTAAATGGCACGTGTGTCCCTGGGTGAGACTTGCTATGAATAGACACATGTATGCATAGACACATACATATAGATATGTATGTAAAACTATGCTGGATAAAACAGCATTTCTGGAGCTCCATCCCTGATGGTTCATTAAAAACAGCCACCCCTTCCCACATTAATCTTTCTGCATGAGTTAAATAGGAGACAACCTTCCTGGCACACCAGCTCTGCTAATGAGAGAGCGTACTAATGCCCCGAGCCGCCTCTCGGAAGGAGCCCCCTCTTCTCCTCCATATCTGTATGACCACCTAGAGCTGTCTGCCACATCCCAGAGTAAACAATTAACTCTGGAATGAACCCAGTTGCTGTGGCCAGCCCCGCAAAACCCCTTTGGACCTTATGGTTCACCCTGACTTTAAGGAACTGATTAATAGAGCTTCTCTTCTTAGACCTGATCGAAGGGCCTGCCGGGCTCTCGCTGCTGGATTCCCTCCAGAGCTGTGTCGAGTCTTTCTTCCTGGGTCTCCGCGTGAAGTGCCTTCCCTCCATCCCCATCTCGTCCATTCACTGCTGCTACCGCCACAGCCGGGACACGGACAGGGTGCAGCTTCACGCAGGTGAGGACCTGGCAGCGGGGAGCCTGGGCAGACATCAGCTCGGCATGCAGGCAGGAGCCCTCCCTCAGGAAACGCCTGAAACAGCCCTTCATTGCCTGAGCAGGGAGGGGACGAGGAAGGGAGTGAAAAGGGAGAAATCCTGTTCCCATGGAAAACCCAGAACTTGGAGGCTGGAAACAGGGCTAAAACACAAAGTGACTTTCATCATATTTTCCCCTGCTGTTTGTATTTTTCAGTGCTATGACGCTCAGGTGCAGCTCTGCAAAGCGATGGGATGGGCTCCGCGGGAAGGCACTGTTGATTTGGTGTAGTCTGAGCTCTCCCGGCCCTTGTCCGGAGCCAAAGTAAATTTGTGGCCGGGGTGGTGCAGGTGGAGAACTCACTGGCTTTTCATGTTAGGAAATTCGGGTTCAAGTGTCATACAGCTCCCCAGGGAAATGGGTTTGTCAGCTGCCAAGCTCACCCTGCCCAAACATCCCTCCGGAACGAGCTGTTTGCCGGTACCGCGGGCAGCACGAGCTCAGCACAGACCCAGTGCCGCAGTGACGGGCCGCTCCAGCTCAGGTCTGAAATGCCTGTAGGGAAATTCTTCTGCTTCCAGGGGCTTATTTCCACAGGTTACTACTGAATTCACCTTCATCTCTGCCCTGCTTTGTTTTAACTCTGTGCTCAGGACCACTTCAGAAGGCAGGTCTGCTCATACTTTGATTTGACGGGGATGGGCCACACATGGTGCTCCATCCGAGATGCTGAATGCGGCAGCTCTGCCTGTTTGTGGCTTGGATTGCATCCTCCCTCCCATTAACAGAAGAAATTCTGGCTCTTACATGCCTTCTGGGGGTGCTTTATTTTAATGAACACCTCTCATGTATTTGTCCAGATGGGATCCTGAATTTCCTGAAGAACAACAAGCCCATGGATGCCCTGTGTGTCCTTGGACTCACTCTGCTGGACCTTTACCCGTGTGAGACCTGGAGCTTCACGTTCAGCAAATTCCTGCCAGGACAAGGTGGGATTCGTGTCCCACCATCTCCCAGCATAGCGTGTGAATAAGGCAGCAACGTACCAAAAAGCATTCCCTGGGGGACTGGGGTAGCCAAATCTTATCCTTAACATTCTATTCAGCCCCTGATAAGAGGAACTTGATTTTCCCAATTTAAAATTAGGGGAGTCGAGGATCTTGATCCAGATAAAGGTAACTGAGGTGCTACAAACCTTTGGGAAGTGTGTCTCACCGAGCCCCTTGTGCTCAACTGGGCCCTGCTACCACAGCTTTCTTGTCATGATGCCTACGGTGAGAGACAGCTACAGGAGAGCTGATGCCTAACTTGTACGTGCCTCTCTTTACAGAAGTGGGAGTCTGCAGCTTTGCCAGATTTTCTGGGGATTTCCCCCAGGCTGGTTGTAGCAGCTTGAATCCACTCACGCAGAAGGAAGAGTTATGTGAAGTCAGCAAGGAAAGCAGAGACCGGACATTGCCGTTCAGTGCCCAAGAGATGGTACAGTGCTGTAAGGTAGGACCAGCGACCTCCTGCACCCTGTATTTCTTGCCATGTAGGGTTAAATATTTCAGTCCTGGGCACAATCTGAGTCTCAGCCCAGTGAAGCAGGCATGAGACACTGCTCCCAGGAGACACAGGCAATCACGGCTATGTCCACACACTTACCACAGTCCTAAAGAGCTTGTATTTTAGTGCACCACGTAGACAGCTCGTACTCCTCTTGCCACTGGAGCAAACTATGGCATCAGCTGTATAGTGAGGCTGCAGGATTTGCCTTATGGCATGGAGCGACACGGAGACAAACCCCCTGCCCAGCTCCCGGGCTCACGCTTGGGTAACCTGAGTACTTCGCAAGTGCAGCAGGATCTGTTAGCTGATACAGTATTTGGAGGTTAATCAGACTATCTAGTGGAGTTGTGTTTACCTAAGGGATGGCTGGGAAGGGGGGGGACTGTGTCTTCCTCAGACACTGGTATCCGTAAGGGCAGAGGACCACGTGCCAGCCCTGCTTACATGGATGGATGAGAAAAATTCCTAAGACAAGTTTGCACGTATATTTATATGCAGATGCCCTTAAAGCCCACTCGCCTCCAACTCATCCTCTTCACAAGTGCCGTCCTCCCTCCTCCCGGCATCTCCCCCCTCCCAGCTCTGCTTCTCACGTTTCTCCCAAAGCTGGCCCAGGTGGAGCAGCCGCACCAATACCTTCCATGCCATTGCCCTCTGCCGCCCCTGGTATTTGCTCAGGATTTTCTGGTCTGAGGTCTCTTCCTGTAGTAATTTTGAATGCTGTTAGGCAGCAATGGGAGAAGGAGGGGAATCCTCCATCCTCAGCCTTTCCCTGGTTGCCAGTTCCCAAGGCAGTCACGCTTGGCCAGCTGATTCCAGCTTAGTTTTTGCTTTGGCACAAATGTTAAGAGCATCTGCTTTGGAAGAACCAGATCAGTTATTGCCAGTAGCTTCTTACAGATTTCTCTCGTGGATGGTGCTGCGTTTTGCAGACCCCAGTGGGACGGGTTTTCCTCCTTAAAAAAACCAATACACTACTGTCCTTGAGGAAGAGCGTGACAGCAGCACTGCCCTGGAGCTCTGAACACGCTGTCTACAGGGTCTTCCCACATCTGCTTCTGAAACACACACCCACCCCTCCTCCTCCACCGTACAAACGTGGATGGCGGGTGACGTGGGAAGAAGGGAGCCACGTTCTCCTTTCACCTGGGGACAGGCTGGGGCTGGGGGGTGCTGGGGGGAGCAATGCGCTGGTTCGACTGTCGGGGAGCGGGGAAGGAGGAATGGCAGAGGAGGAGGGGGCAGGGGGAGCAGGACTGACCGTGTGCTCCTGTGATATTTGCTTTCCTGAAAGGTGACCTGTCACGAGATCTGCCACCTGATGGGGCTGGGGACCTGCCGCTGGCTGCAGTGCATCATGCAGGGCGCACTGAGCCTGGACGAAGCCCTGCTCCGGCCCCTGGAGCCGTGTCCCATCTGCCTTCGGAAGCTGCAGCACGTCGTGGGCTTCAAGCTGGTCGAGCGCTACCGGGTGAGAGACAGACCCCCCCATCCCTTCCAGGAGCAAGGGGACAGGGCAGGGAGCAGAGCGGCTCACCCCAAACCACGGCGCTAAACGTGCTGTAGCAGCGCGTTAAACGCAGACACTGCTCTTGGTGCAAGGTGCTAAGAGAGAAAGCTGACACCTGAACAAGGCGGGTGTTGTACCCATGGTCTGTGGCTAACGCAGCACGTTACACAAGCTCTGGAGCTTTTGGCGGTTCACAAGAAGGCTGTTCGCAGCGCAACAGGCTGCCCACATTTCCCCACTCCCAGAAACGAGGTGGGGAGGGCAGACAGAGTCCAAGCCCGAGCGGCAGTGGGAGCGCAGCAATTCCCACATCCCTGCCCTTTCCTACGGGCCACCGCGGTTGCCTGCCTCTCAGGTTCTGCTGGGAGAAAATACTAGACAGGTACTTTGCTGCAGTTCTTCCATTTAAAGATGTGATAAAAGATCCCAACCCATTACTCCCTAATAATTGGAGGGTCCCAGACTCACCTTTTGCCTCTTCTCTCCCACCCATAGAACTGCTAACACCACATTTAGACAACATCAGGAATAGCGCTCAGACAGCCTTAGCTCTAGAACGGGTTTTCTACGTCTGTTGTCTAAAAAGCAGGATTCAGTAGCTAAAAGGCTGGTGGAATATAAATAATTTCACTATTCTCACTCAGCACCCTATCTTCTCCCTGGTTATAATTCCTATCTGACACACGTCATGTATTCAGAGGCAAGATTTTCCACGGCTGCCTATTTTAATGTCTGTGGGTTATATTTGTAACAAGATATGTGCAGAACGAGAGCGGGGATGCCTCTAGTTTGATTCAGCTTGGAATCAGCCACACAGAAACACGGCAAAGCACGTGGGCGAAAAAAAACCCCACCACTCTCGTGTGGTTTTGCTGCTTCTCTGTGTGTCTGTGGGCGAGACCCCTCTCTGACTCCGCGTTTGGTCCCTGCTTCTCTCCGAGAGGTGCTAAAAAGCACCAGAAGGTTAAACTCCAGTTTATTTAAACACCTGACCTGTCAGCATCCAGCTCCTGCTTTCTACAAGAGAACTGCCATCCCCATGAAGCTTTTCTAGCAACATTTTTGCCTTTACACCTGCAGTCAATACTGTAATTGGCTCGGCATCCCCTGGCGACGATGAACACAAGCCTGAAGAGAGGATACACTTGCCAAATGTCACATCTGCTTCCTTGACAAGGCAAAGCTCAGCTAGATACAGTACAAGCTGGTGTAAGACAGTTGTGATAATCTCTGTAAGAGGCTTTGCTATAGCGGTGAGAGGAAATATAAATGCCAGAGATGAATTAAACAGTTAGGGAACCTGGCAGAAGAGAGCACAAAGCATTTGGAGGCAATATCAGACAGCAAAGTTCCTCGCTAAGCATGTTTTGAGAGGTTGTGGTTGGCCAAGTGCAAGTCTGAACTCCCATTTCCCTTTGGAAAGCTAGCACGGGTCCCCAGCTGCCACATAACGGCCCAGACACTCATAATAAATACAGGAAATGCCAGACACGAGGCTGTTCCTGGCCAGTAGCAGGTAACGCTGCTGAAGTCTGCAGCTGAGACAAGGTTACGGGCAGAAGAGCATGCGGGACAGGAAACCAGTCCTTATGCAGGAGGAAGAGCCCCTCAGTTTATTTATCCGAGCTGCGCTCGGAAGCATACTCTGGTTTTGCATCACAGCTGCTTATTCCAGCGTGAGTCATCTTGAAAACTGAAAGCAAATCCCTTCTCCTGGTGTTTCCCCACCACAGCCAGCGCTTCCACCTGCTGCCTCCGCAGCAGCCCAGGCTGTTCTGCACCCAGCGCCAGGGTTAGTTTGCAGTGGCAGGAGAAAACCCAGCGCTGGAGGTGCTGTTAGAGGCTGGGTTAGCTCCGTCCTCACCGCGGTGTCCATGGCAGAGCCTGTGCTCGGCTGTAGCGCGGCGGCACCGCTGCTGGGGGTGATGGCGCTGCCATGGCGGAGGGCTTTGGGGTAACCTGGAGCCCCTGGAGGTGTCAGGCAGGAGGTTTCATTCTTAGCGACTGACCTGGGGTGGGCATCCAACCTCAAATGCTCCCGCCTGCAGGTAAGATAAAACCGTGAAGAGGTTATCCCTTTCTAGTTAAATATGAGAACATAAAAAGAGGCTGCAGCCCTACAAACCCTTCCCAAATCTGAATCAACAAACCACCCAGAGGAAAGAGGCAGGAAAGATTTTGGGGTTTTGGTCGCGATCGTGAGTCAATCATCCCCTCCTTTTGCCTCAAATAATCCAGATATACTGTTTGAACATCCTCATCTCCGCAGCTTTTTCTCTTCTTGGGAAGGGGGCTAAGCAGCAGTTTTGATTTCTTCCCAGATTCACCACAACTGGGAATTTTAAAAGACATTATAAAATCATAGGCTGGTATCTCTGCTGTCCCCTTCCCTAGTTCGGCTCCTATTGCAGCTTCTGGTGCCGCCTTTGTTTTTTAAACCCAGAGGGAGGGAAGGGCTATCAGAGGTGGGACGAGGCAGGAGAAAAGTTGTCCCTTTCCCTCTTTTCTTGCCCCAGAAGGAGGGGGCAGGGTGGATTAACTTAGCTGAAAGACTTCATTTTATTCTTGTATGAAATTCTTCCCCGAGGCTTCATGCACAGACTGAAATGAGAAAGGAGGCCATTTCTCCCACCCACTCAATTTGAGCTCTTTATCCTCTCTGTCACTGGCCTGAAGACAGAGCAAAGGAGGAGGGAAGGGGGAGGGAGCCGGGAAAAGGGAGCTCAGCAGGGCTGGAAAACTCCTGCCCTTCTCAAACGCCCCGACTCACCCTGCGCTGGGCACGTGCGGACCCAGAGCGGTGACCGGCGTCTCTGGTCAATACTCTGTCACCCTTGTGTTTCCCAAAGCAATCGCGGGGCTTTGCAAAGGTATCAGCTGGGAGCTGCAGAAAGTAAAGACGAGGAAAGAGGGCACAAAGGTGTGAAGAAGCTGAAAAAGACACACAAAACACCCCCCCACATCCCCCCCCATGCCAACGAGGCAGACAGGGAGATCACCTTTTATCCAAGGAGATCACCTTTTATCCAGCGACGACTGGAGCACCGCGATTCATTCCCCAGAGCATAAGGAATAAATGTGCCAGAAGCAACCCGTTCTATGCCCCATTGTAGCATTTAATATTTAAAAAGGAAATTGTCTCAGACATTTTCCTTTCATTAATTCTTTCCTGGAGCCCGGCCTTCCCACTTGTGCATTTCAGCTCAAGAGGGAAAGAGCTATTCTTAGGAATAAAATGCGCGTTACCACAGGAGTTAACAACATGATGGAACAAGATTCTTCACCGCTATCTCAGGAGCTTTTATAATGACACAGCTTCCTCTGGAGAGGCACTGGCTTGGCTCTCACAGGGATCATATCCACACAGCGAGGAATGAATTTGTGCCATTATTGAAGATGGTAGGAGAAAAATGAGAGAGATACATCCCGTATCTGACTGAGGGCAAAACTGCCACAGATGCTGACTCCAAGGAAATGAGGCAAGAGAAAGCCCCTGCTCCGCAGGGGAACCACGAGTTGTCTGAACCCATCTTCTGGCAGAGGGGACCATAGCATCCCGCGAGGAATAGGTTGACCTGACAAACCCTGGGAAAGGTGTACCTGTCTTCTCCTGTTCTCTAACACGAAACCTTTTCCCCTCTCTCCACAGAAACTCTACGCTTGGACACAGACTGTGTTGTCCACGTGGCCAAGGAAACAGTCGGCAGACCTGTCCTCTTCGGAGGACATCCTTCCGTACAGCTCGGACTCGGGGATGTGCTGCGAGAATGACTCCGAGGCGGTGACCTCCTTGTCCGAGCTGCTGACGCCAGACACTTGCAGCCAGGCCCTCTCCATCGGCCAGGAGCTGGAACAGGACGAGCAGTCGTGTTTGCTGGTGGAGGCGCAGAGCCAGCCCCAGCTGGCCGGGCCCACCAAGTCCACAGATATCATCAAAGACTATGAACTGTGGCTGGAGACGTGCATTGCTGCCCTGGAGAGGAACGTCTCCGAGGAGGAACTGGCTCAGGTAGACAAGGCTGTGGATGCCCTGGCCAAGTGGGAAATGTTTACAGGACAACTGCCTGCTATGAGGAAGGACCTACCCTTTGCTAGGGACAGCACCGGGCTACGGAAAGTTCTCGGAGACAAATTTTCCTCCTTGCGGAGGAAACTGAGTTCCAGAAAATTGTCCAAAGGGGAATCGTCCCCTCACCGTTGGCGGTGGGAGGAGAACTAGGCTAGGTCTGCCTTGGGTTGGGCCAATTTTGCTGCCCCAGCTTTGGTTACCTTACTGCCCTTTCTCACAAGTTGTTGTGGTCAGAGAGAAACAACAGCTCCCCACAGGAATAAAAGGTGTTTCTTTTTCTGAGATTGCTAACATATTTTTGATACGATCGGTTTTTCTCTAAGGGTTCTTCCTGTGCTGGTCTAAGCGACAGCACGACTCCAAGCCCCCAGTCAAGTCCTACGTAGGCGCTCATATTTTCTTGCCGTATTTCATTTGGTCTGAAGTCAGCCAGGAAGAGGTCCATGCTAAACACAAAACGTGTTCGCACAGAAGCTTGGGCCATCTGAACAAACAGATGCAAATGAAACCAGGGCAGTTCTCCCCTACACAGAGCTCTTCTCTGCTTCACACTGCAGTCTGAAGCACAGATTATATTTCTCCCTCTCCTTTCTCCCCGTGTCTGTCTCTATCCTGGTTGCTGGCCCATCAGCTGCGCGCTGGAGCCCACGAGAGGCTGATGGACTTATGCAGGGGGGAGAGATGGAGGAGGACGGGCACAGAGTCAGGGAGTAAAGCAGAAAGATCCCTGGCATCTCGTCTGCCATAAAGAACAGCGTTAGCGTGACGACTGCCTTTGGGCAGACACTCAAGGGGATCTCCAGAGCTGCTTCAGTTCAAAGCAAGGCGGGCTTGGAGCCGCGAGCTGTAACCACTCACATCCTCTGCAGATTGGCACGGGAGAGAAACCCTTTGAAAACATTCACACGCTCATTGATTATTAACTTAAAAGGGGGCAGGACACACACATTCCTCTCCCTTTGCCTTGAGAAGTGAACGCCCTGGCCCTTTCCCTCTTCTCCGCTCGTTAAGTCCCTCACTGAGCAGGAACGGGAGCTGTGCTGGCACTAGGAGCTGCAGAGCTGCCTTCCCAGTGCCGGGGCATGCCGTTCTCCTCCGGCTATTTATAGATGGAGCTCAAGAGGATGACAGGTTTTCGAGCTCCGTAACAGCAGCATGCCAGGGGAAGGCTGACCCTCTCCACCCCCAGCTCACTCAGACCCCGGCACCGATAACCGAGCTCCCTGCAGCCCGCAGCTACACGGCCACGCTTCACACTTCTCCCACCCAAAAATATCAGCAGGGAGGGCTGGGTCCAGTTCAGCCGGGAGGAGAGAGAGAGGATGCTTCCCTCGGAGGAGCTAATGGCTTTGGCTTTCCTGAGCACTCACCCTGTGCGCTTTGAGAGCCTCGAACCACGCAGTAACCCTGCAGTGCATTCTTGGAGCGGGAAGGGAGAGGACCTGTGGAAGACATTCGGGAAAAGCTTAAGATTTATTTGTGCAGGTGAGCAGAAAAGATGATCTCGTAACAAATTCAACTAGACTCCGGAAACACAAGCGACTTCCCATCCGCGTGATTCATACAGGGAGAAAAAGGGAGTTCTGGCTTCGGGATTGATGACGGCAATTCCTGGAAACATTTTTTCCAGGCCGCGCGCCTGGACCCGGCGCAGGCGCGATGCAGCGGAGCCGCTGCTGCCGCCCTCTCCTGGCAGCCCCGAAGGCGATGGGCTTCTCATCCAAGACATTCTTCCCAGCAGCAGCAACTTTCCAAACAAATCCTGCCTGAATTACAAACCCATGTACTGTCCCCGTACTTGCTCGCTTGTTGCCTTAACAGATTTACTATTTTAAGCAAGAGATTATTTTTTGTTCAGCCTTGTTTGCTCTTCCTCCATTCTGTACTGAGTCATTGGGCTGAACTGCAGAAACTTTCCAGAAAGATGCCATAAACTCTGGATGACAATATTGCCTACGGGAAAGAGGCAGCTTTCTATCATGACAAAGTCCAAAGGCAACAGAGAAAAGGGGTGGCACGGAAACAACTTGAACTGCTGGCAGAAGCCACAGATGGGAAACTCCCTACGCGACACTTGGCTTATAGACTCGCGTTAGCTCTGCCGTGAAAGCATGAGTTTCTGCTGAAGAGCTCCTGCTCACCAATAACAAATATTTTTGACACTGTCACTGATAGAACCACCACTTACCAGCTCAGCTTGTCCAGAAGTGCTCCAGGTAAGCACTAAATGAGCACGGCAGCTCAGAGCTTCACCTGCTTGCGTGGGCAGCTCAGCAGGGCCCGCAGGCAGGACACAACTTTGCAGGGAAAGGCGGAAAGCGGCTGAACACGCTTTGAAGTCCTTACGCAGCTGGAGGAGAGAAGGTCCGTGCACTATTACAGTGCAAGCTTTTGCTCATGCAGAGACATTCCCGTGGAGGTGGCTACTCTTCCCATCAAGGGTTTCCACTGCGGCTGCTGTACGTTACAGCACCGCGCAATGTTTTGTTCTCAGGGTCTGTAAATAGTACTTTGCACATACATTACACACACTGCACCAGTCTGAGCAAGGACTGGAGGCAGCCTGGGTCAGAGAGGAATAAAACGACTGGCCAAAGTTACACAGAAAATCGAGGTTATAGCCAGGACTAAAGCACAAAGCTGTAATTCCTATTCTCTGCATGTACCAGAGCTGTAGAGGGGCAGAAAACAGCCGACAGGAATCGGAAGTAAAACAAATCGAAGGTAAGCCTCTAAATGAAATTTCCTGCATTTTAAGCAGCAGTCATACTATCAAAGCAGGTTTCCGGGGAGACACTTCTACTTGGAAGGGTGTGGGAACAGCAGCATAACTCGCAGCTAATAACCTGCTGAGTAAGCTGCGGAACAGAAATACAGATGAGATACTTCAGAGTCATTTTAAAAGGTCAAGCTGCGGATCATCCATCTGCAAGAAGTAGCAGGGTACTCTACATCTAAAACACACACCCAGAAGTTACTTACAACGCAGCAGCCAAGATCAGAGAGCTGGTTACAAACAGTGCAGGAACAGTTTCACCGTGTAGTGGGCAGGAGAACCTGGGTATTCACCGTGCAGCACTTCAGAGGCAGTTCGGTGAGCCTTCTGCAGGAAGGCAGGCAGCGGAAGGAGGTGGCCACCCAGATGGGAAAGAAGCCAAGCCCCAAGGGGCCGCGGTGGCGGCAGCCAGGCACAGAGCTCCCCCGGGCATGGCTCGGCCGCCGGCTGCAGCCTCTCTCCGCAGCCCTGGGAAGGCAGAAGCGTCCTTGCTCTGCCTCGGGACCCGTGAGTGCCTCGTCGTGACAGGCAGATGATCTAGAAATGAGCTCTGCACATGACCCGGCTGTTGCCTTCAGGATACCCCCCAGCAGAACCAGGTAACTCCTTCCTGAAGCCGCTGTTATCTTTCACGTAACGATCCCTAAGGCAATGCTACAACACGGATTCACCTTAGACTTACCTGGCTCAGAACATCTCCCAAACCACACCGTCCCACGGCTACCTAGAGCATCCTCCCCGATCACAGAGTAACTCCAGGCATACCCTTTCTGCCCCAAGCTCAAGGAGACTTGTTCTGAAGCAACTTCTAAAGTCTATAATCCCGAACAGAGCAGAAAACACAGTCTTTTAATAGCTTTACGAGCTCATAAAGACAAGTATCTTCTCCCAAGAATAAACAGGCAGAACATTCCACTCCTACTCTTAAAACAAGAAACTGCTGTAATTGAAGGGAGCGGGGGCACTGTGCAACTGGCCAAGAAAAATAACAGTAATAAAAAAAAAAAAACCAACAAAACCCCCCAGACTTTTGGCTAGTTAGGGGTGAAATTGCCTACAACAGCTTGCAAAGGTGGGAGAGGAGGAACCAGCAGTGTCCATAGACATTTAACGAGCAGTATCCAGCACTTTCTGATGTAACAGTGGATGTGACCACCCCCCTCCCCAAAACACAGTACTTTTAAAGTCTGTTTCTGCCGTGCAAAATCGAGGCTTTAAAGGGAGGCTACTTTTTGTAAAAATTCCTGAGCACTCTTCCTAATAACTCTTCCTCCCTTAACACCACGCATCTTTCCAAGATGCTGGTCAGTCTTGGGGAGAGTGGCCAGAAATAACGACAATTTTTGTTAGTAACTGAATAAACTTCCTCCCGGGTCTGTACAGGATAACGAGATACCAGACTGGAGCTGGAAACCACAGGGATTTCACGTCTCTTCTCAAAGAGCTGTAACGAACACTTAAATATTACTATACCCACCCCAAACCTTATGCCTTGTACACTTTAGCGAAAACACAAAGCCATAGAGCCCTGCCTGCTTTGCATTTTAGAGATTCTCCCTGGGGAAATAGCCGCATTTTTCCTTTTATCTTCAGAGCATTGGATTATTGAAACTGCATAAGAGGTACTCTAGTAACAGGTAGTCTTGCTGATCTGGGGAAGATAATTCAAAGTTTACATATTGAGTTTAGGCTCTCCCTGGGGTACCAGCATTTACCAGCACCAGACACGCGCACCTGCAGAACCGACCGCTTCAGCCTCTGTTCCCATGGGGCAACGTCTGTGCAGCTGAATTATGAAAGGGACATCTTTGCTGTATGAAGTGGGACAGATTGAGATGTAGAAATATTAATAGTGTCACTAAGACACCCCGATTCAAGACTCCCACCGTGTGTTCCAAACGAAAGTTTAAATCCCACTGAAATCGGTGCAGTTTAAGCACCTGCTCACCATCGCTGACCCGAAGGACTGAGCTCGGGGCGGCACCCCAGCGACAGCGCTTTTACTTTGGTTACAGCTTCGGAGATCCAGCAGATTCAGACATCAGAGAAACTCCATCAACACAAACCAAACCCCAACCAGCTCCGGAGCAGACAAAACTGACAACTTCAAACCACCCCCTTCCCTGTCTGTTGGTCAAGTGTCTCACCAGCCTGGCATGGCCCCTGCTGCAACGCCAGGCGGTTCCAGCGGGTACCGCCAGGAAGAGCTCGCTCTTGCTCCACTGAGAAACCTGTTAAACTCATTCTATGTCCTATCTTGCAGGGCTGTAATTCACAGGAATATTTTGGCTCAGAAAAGGGCTAATTTGCTTTCACAGCGCTGACCAAAGAGATCACCTGGAGCTGGTGCTGAGAGCTTTTCAGATTAGAAAGTACGTGATGACACCTGGAAACCTCCTATTAGCACATACTGACTTTGCAATTCATCCGCCCTCGTCTTCAGAGATGCTGAACACCGACAACACACATTGTTATCTGAAAGGCCTCAGCACCTCCAGGGAAAAAAGTTACCCGTTCCCAAAAGCCTGATGGAGCTGAGGACCTAACATTTCCCATGACTAGTTAAAAGAACAAACAATGCTCCATGAAGCGTCTCAAACTGTGTACCTGCCAATGGAATTGATTAAGCATTAACAGTTCATACAAGAGACAATTAAGACTTGCCACAAAAATCTGCCAGATGTGACCTTTCCAAGTACAAGCGAGGAAAGGTTAATGACATTCCTAAGAACTGGAGCTCAAGTTCTGGCAGGATGAGTTGATGGCAGGATGGCAGTGCTGTAAGAGGGATACCCGTGGCTCTCCAAAGGTCACTGGTTCCACACTGCCGCACAAGAGCCCATGGCACACGAGCCAGTCCAACAGCGGGGACTGGACCTGGAAAAGACGCAAGTATGGTTCCTATGGCTATTATCGGATGCTACACAGCAGAAGAGGAATCCCTAACAGGTGTTGCCAACCCAACAGGCTTAATTGTCTTCTCTTGCTGAGTTTAAAATATATAAGCTCAAACTCTAGCTGTGTCTCCCCTTCCACTTCCCATCAGTTCGAATGCCTCAGCTACAGCCGGATGAGTTGGAAGTTTTACACAGGTTAATGTTTCACCAGCCTTGAATTCCTGGACACGCTCAGGAAGAATGATTCAGACCAGAACTCGAGAGGTGGGCGATATGTAAAGATTACAGAACAAGACTTTATTGCATGACAACTGTAGTTTCACGCAGTTCATGCTGTAATTTATTCAAAAAGCGGCTCTCTTGCAGAAAATTTTTGAATAAAGCAAAAAGTGTCACTCTAGACTTTGTTGAAAGATAAAACCCATAAAGAACAGTATAACAAGTCAAGTTTTAATAGATTTATAAAATTCATATATACAAAACAGTAAACTAAGTCACCAAAGCTATAAAATACACTTTTTACACATCACAATATAATTTTATCTAGTACACAGTTTTCATAAATTGAAACTATTACAGCAAGTAGCTGCTTCTATCGTGGATGCTGTTTTGGTGCTAGAAAGACACTTATGTGAGCAGTCTGGAACTGTGCTTTTTTTTTTTTTAATGCATTTTTCACCTTCTTTTAGTTTGTCACTGTTTTTTAAAAGTACTTTCCTGTGAATTGTTAGAAAATTAAGGCTAAACTCAGGCCTTTCTTGCCCAATGCAGTGAACTGGTTTAAAAAAAGAATGATATTGCATAGTATGTGTGTTACAATGCATAGGCACCAGAGAGCAAGTAAATTGCAGAATAAAAGATAACATTAATTGGCTTCCTAGCTACATGATTGTGTCACAAGATAACTTTGTGTTTTGTCAGTTTGCTTTCATACATATTGATTCCATAAACAAGACAACTCATCACAAGAGCAATAAATACTAGCCATTTTGTTAAGTGGAGTCTCCAGAAATACTGTTTAACATGTATCACCAATTCAAGCTCATTACGCATTCCAGATAACAAAACCCGTTCACTGGAAAACTGCTCATTATCCTAAAGAGAGTTAATGGCTTCGATGCGAACGGGAGTTTGAACACGTTTTCAAACCTAAGCCCACCAAGCACGCTTTCCAAGTCTTGTGAACTACCAAAAGACCATTTCTCTTCCACATCCCCCTTCTCCCTGCCATCTTCTCCCAGCTTTTGTGCCCAACCACCTGCACGCAAGCCCAGCACAAGAGATTGTCGGGAAGCACTAGCAGAGAAGCAGCGCTATTCAAAAGCTGTTACTTCTCTTGTAAGATGCTCTTTCTCAGGTCCTACTCATCCAAAAATTTTGCTCTCTTATCAGTTGTAGTTTTTATTCAAATAATGGAAACAGCCTCTTACCTAGCCATTCCCCTGAAATACTTCTCATGCTCTGGTACCTTGAAGAAAGCGTAAGTAGCTGTTAGAAAGGAGTAAGAGGCACTGCCTGGCCAGAGGTCTGCATACCATGTTTTAGGAGGAATTGAGTTTTAGCCCTCAGTTCTGAACAGATGAGGAGAGATTTACAATGGAAGGGTGTGCAGCTGCAGCCGGGCCAGCCTTGCCAGCCCGCCGCTGGTAATTCACAGCCAGTCGCTCTCTGGAGTCGCTCAAAGCTGCCGGGGTCAATGCAGATGGCATTTCACTTCAATACAGCCAGTCTTCAAGCACCACCAGTTTTTGGGATCTGTTTAGAAAATAGCTCCCCTCTCTTGCTCCCTTCCAACATACTTTGGCTTTTTTACCAGAACGCCCACCCAGGAAGTCAGTGCTGCTCTTTTTTTTTTTTCTCTCCGACTGTGAATATTTTCACATCAGAGAGAAGCTATGACCTTCGGACATATGCCAAGAGCTTGGTTGTGATACAGTTCGTCAAGCCAGGCACAGAACCACGAGCACTGACAATCTAGTACCTCCATACTCCCCACCCAATAAGAAAACAAGCATATCAACACATAGACAAACTTCAACACCGCTTTCCAAATGCCATTAGAAAGATAAAAACGTTAAGAATCGAGCTAAACTGTCCAGCCACCAGGATGAGCAGAGAGAGAGCATCACCTGGTTAGCAGAGCGGCAGTTTCAGCTCCAAATAGCCTGGCTTTACTCATTTCCATCTATGTAAAAAAAGATTAGTGTTAAAACAAAGAAGTGCCCACTTCACAGCACAAAGCAGAGATCACCCCAGCTAATTACAAAACAGGTAATATTAAAAACCACTAGGTTTTTTATTGTCTTGCCAATTACTTCCTCGCTAGGCTAGACAGTCCTCATCTAGAAGCACGTGGAGGCAATATGGCCCAAGCATGGCCCAGACCATGCCAGTCTTCCTGTCCCAAACGGATGCTCCCTAGAAATCTGTTAAAAACCCATTTACAGATGTAGGCACCGATGTGTTATGGTTGCTACTGAAACACCCTACCCACCACTTCCCGTGTTACACAATAGAGTGTATGAGGTAAAGAGTTGGCAGTGCTAGATTAAAACCCCTGACTACACCATGTGATTTTATACTAGAAAAATGATATAGAAAAGAGGCTGCTACTAAACTTGCAGGAATCAATATAGTTTTCATCATGAGAGATGAGTGCTTGGCTTACATGACAAGCTGCACTGTACGAAGGCGTTATTGCATATCGTATTGTGTCTCAAGCTGGCATGCATCAAATCGTCTATCAACACAAGAAGTACTCCCAAAACTTTGGTGACACAAGCAAAGCTAAGGCAGGTGTCAAAACTCACGACTCGAAAATCAGAGGGGCCTTTTACAGAAATCCTGTAGTTCCATGCAGCAGAAAGCGATTTTTCCAGGAGAACTAGAGAGGTACATAGATAGAGAAGGCTCCAAAACACAAAGTTAATATCCACAGCTAAAGGCAGCAAAGGGCTTGTTTTCTAAAATGATATTCCGTGGAAGGTAGTTGTCTGTCACTAAAGAAAGCTGCTAAATTTCTTCAGTGGTTCCATGTCTATTCTTTTAATTTCATTAATGTTACAATTCTTTGCAGATTACAGTAACCAGGACTGGTGAATACCCAGGGGGAAAATGGGGACATGACCCAAGGACAGGATGGGACACACTTTTCAAATGCACCGTTTTCATACCAAAAACTACTTTAGCTATCCTAGCGGAATTACATTTTTCTCTGCAGTGCCACACAGACGAACTCTTCCTACTCCATTTCACTACAGTTTTTTTTTGCCCTTAGTTTCTCCACTCTGCCTGCTTGGCTGAAGTTCAGGCTTTAGTTGGCTCAGAAAGCCTATAAACTGTCATCTTCAAGAGCTTCTTCATGCTTGTAACGTGCCTAGTTCTAGGTTTTACACAGCAGTATTTTAATAAACTGAATAGATTATCAAGACAAATAATCTATGATTTCATATTAAATAAGATCAATTCTTTGTATCAAACTGGAAGCATCTTTGAGTTGTAGTGTAAAGTTGAGCAGCCAGTAGTTTCCATTCCATAATCAATATTAATTCATTTTTTAACATTAAGAACTATTTAATTGCTTCAGAGTGACAACTGCCTATTAAATATGTCACTTACAGAAAACTATTCTTCCTTTTTAATTCCAATTCACAATGTCACCTCATAATACCACCTAAGAAGTGTTCAGAGAATGACAGCACTGCAATCAGAAGGAAAGGCACTGACTGACACACTGTAATAGCTTAAAGCCTGTTTGGAGGACAACAAATACAAAGTAGTGTTATGATAAATGACTCCCATTTAGTTAGTTTTTCTACTTAAACGGCAAGATGACGTAAGTCTCTCCCGCAAGCACATGCTGCAAGCACTTCCTCTCTTTGTCCTTGTGAAGAAACAACCCATCTGCAACACCCCGTCACTGGCCACTGACCTGTGGGTGTCCGAGGAGGGACAGCAAAAGGCTGCCTTTCTTTTTTTTTAAATAAAAAAAGTAGTTTTTCAAGGTCTCCATCTGATTATCATCCTGCCTCTGACCCATTTCCTGACTAACCAAATGAACAATAAGCCTATAAAGTTAACAAAAAGAGATGTTCTCTCCAGCTGTGTTTACCTGCAAAGTTCTCCAGGATGTCACTTAAAATAAAGTTTTTTATTTGCTTCTTGTGAAAGGACTCAGCAACCGACCAAGCCTGTCCCGAGATGTTTGTACAACCCAAGCTACGTAAGTCCTGCGTTAGTAATCAACTGATCAACCATAACGTGATTTTTCTGGCTTTATTATGCTACAACCTATCTTGAAAAAAAAAAAACAACCCCAAGCCTCAGTTGTGGCTAGAAGTGGAGTGTATTTTGCAGAAAAAGAAATATACCTGCCACTTTAAAAAAAAAAAAAAAGTCCTTTTCCTCATGGGCCAGATCCTTTGCAAACTTGAAAAGTGCTTGACTTTTGCAAGTAGAGTTTCCTGATCCTGGGTTCCTGGTGCGAACCACCACTATCAAAGTTCAAGAGAACACAGAGCCAAACTACTGATTTTCCTCTGCAGTCTACAGCATCACACTTAGGCCCATTTTATCAACAGAAGAAAGGTGATAATGGGCCCGAGGTGATCAAACTGGTTCCCTAAAACTCTGATTTAGTGTGCAAAACTGCCATATCATACAAACAAAATTACTAGCAAGCTTGAGAGCTCAATATGAGATATCTCATGCTGTTTCTTTCCCGCGTGCAGATTAAGTTACTTAAAATATATGTTGCATTATTAGCTCTGTTCAGAGTTTTATATCCGTAAGGTGACTAAGGATACACAACCATGGATGAGCACGAAGAGAAAAACAGAACAGGAAATTCCACACTATGCCACCCAGGTAAAACTACAGTAGACTGAGACATAAAACTGAGGTAATTCTTGAGAAAAAAATACAGCTGAAAGGGAATGTTTAACTCATTTGAGAAAACAAGCATAATATTAACCCATCTAGAAAATTTAGTGAAAGAATAAAGCTCACAGCAAACTAGGAAATAAAGTCAAGTCAACCAAGAAGTCGGGTCAGCCCACAACTGCGTCCTCTTTCCCAGAGTCTTGCGTGAAGTGAAAACCACTCCCAACAACTCCAAGAATACCAAAAAGCTTTGCAAAACGTCGTAGTCTTCAGCCAAATGGGCTAGCTTTGAAAAATGAACCTTACATGATGAGTAAACTTGTTTGCATCACTCTGTGTTGAAACATTTATCTTTTCAAATGTGTTAATCTTAAGATTTCCCCCCCATCTGAATATTATAGTCACATAACATTTTTCCCCTTCCAGGTTAAAAATGAATAAATATTTAAAAGACAGAGTTGGTCCTGGCAAAAATAAGACTTACTACAAGAAAGTTCATTCCTGTTTAAGTTTGCTCAAATTTAAGTTAGATTTTCCCACCTGCAACTCTTCAGTTGCTCCTTCCCTCAATACTGAGCGCGTTACATAGCGCTGAAATAGCTGCATCTTTTCCACTCTGAAGCCCACACAAAGAAAGCCAACAGACTGCCACATTAGGAAACGACACAAAAATACCAATATGAACATCTGCAAGCTTCAGAGGGGAAGAAAGATTCCAGATTTTATCCAAATTAACATGAAAGGACAACAGAACAGGACTTTTTTGACCACATTTCCCATGGGATTACCAGCTGAAGTAAAGCGTTGCTTGTTTTGACATGCCATTACAGGCTCAAAGGGGATAAGAACTCCAGGGAATCTGCTGACTTTTTATGGGTACAAACAGCCCTTCAGGTTTTATTCTTAGATAAAAACTATGACAAAAATTGCACAGTAAACTATGTTTGAAAATTACCTAAAGGATAACACTACAGCGTAGATATAAAAGGCAGATCTTCAGTTAGTCCATGTACCCCACTGTAGTAGAAAAGATCCGATATGTCTGTACACAAAAAAGGCACCTGACAGTTCGTTACACAGACAGAGAGCTGGGAAATTAACAGTTCATATCAACATTGTTCATAGCCTCTTGCAATTTTACACACAAACCACTGCCCAAAATGGGCAACTCCAAACTCGACTGTACTCAGAATTACATGTGCATGACTATAGGCTAAAGATCCCATTAAGACACAGATTAAAGGCTAATTTTACAGCAAGGTCTTGCTGTCTAAATACATCAGTGCAGCTGTAAAACTGGGATCTCTAGGGTGTTCGGTCTTCCTATAAGGTCAGTTGTTGGGAACTAATCAAGCAACTGCTGTACTACCAAAACCTTTGCTTAAGAGTTTAATCAGCTTTCAAACTTTTGAATATAGATAAAGCCCTGTCATGCAAGACACTGAACCTTCACAAATATTGCCAGCTGTGGGTGCGAGAACAGTGGTGGATTTCCACGAAATACGTCTCACTCGAGCACCCACTGTGCAGACACATGGCTGGGTGCTCTAGCACAAGCTGCTTCACCAAGGAAATCGGTTTCCCTACGATGTAATACCCTTCACATCTAGTGCAAAATAAACCCTTCTCCATATCAGCAAGGCCTTAACTTCCCATCCAATTTACTCCAGCACGGGTTTCCTTCTACAGATTTAGACTTTTGCCTCAGGAGACTCATGCAAAACCTTCAGACAAGACCTGTGCGTCCACCTAGATAAGTGGATTCCAGACCCTTGGCAAAGCTGAACATGCACACAAGATCTGGTTATATTCCTAAGGCTTAAGAACAGAACTTCCACTAACGTTCTCCAATACAGCTGCCAATCTCATTACGTTTAGATTAGTTTGATCGATTCAGCACCTCCAAACTACAAAAAAGGCAGTTTGTATGACTAATGTCTTTGAAAAATGAGCATATTCATTTAAAACAATGCGTCTTCCATACATGGTTTGTCAGAGATTTCTTTTTTCTAAGAAGGCAGAAGGTGATTGTGTTATTCAGCATTCCAAACTAGGTACAGAACCTACAACGGCCAGGTTTCAGTAGTGTTTCTTGTCCAAATGATTCAGTAGCTAACATCAACATTTGACTCCTTCGGCCTATAGCTCCTCTGTTTGGACTGGCTAGTTTACAGCATTCCTGAGCCAAGTAATTAGCATGGGTCCTACACCACATGCAAGGGCCATAAAGAAAGGATAAAAACTTTGATCTAACCCTCTGGCAAATTTTAACAGAACATGGGCTGCTCTCCTTCACTGCAACATAATATCCTTCAGATTCTCTTGAAGGATTGTGTCCTTCACGGCATGAAACACAAAGCGGATGTTTTCAGTGTCTATGGCAGTGGTGAAGTGATGGAAGAGTGGCTTACTACGGTTTCTCCTCTTTCTGTCAAAGCACTGCACCAGATAACGTTGAACATCTTCTAGCCTGTGAGGGTCGCCTTTGAAGTCCGAGAAATACTTCTTAATGCTGACTGTCTTTACCTTCTCTACAAGAAGATCCATCTTGTTGAGGAATAGGATAATAGAAACGTTAAAGAAAAGCTTGTTGTTGACTATTGTCTCAAAGATATTCATGGACTCCACAAGTCTATTTGTGCGCCTGTCTTCCATGAGAACCTGATCGTATTCACTGGAGGAGACCATAAACAAAATTGAAGTTATTCCATCAAAGCACTGGAACCACTTCTGACGCTGAGATCTCTGTCCACCTACATCCACCATCTTGAAAGGTATTTTTTTAATGATGAAATCATGCTCTACTATCCCCTTCGTGGCTTTTCTAGCCAGCAAAATATCTTGCTTGCTGGGGAAATAATTCTGTAAAAGAAAGCAGAAAAGGGTCAAATAAAGAGTCCTTCAAAGACGCTGGCTAATGTCAGAATATTGAAGCAATGGGAAAAAATCAACAAGAGCCATGTTTTTTTTTTAATCATCAAATGAAGAATGAATACTCAACTTCAAAATAACGGACTGTTGACCATTTATCTCAACACGTTGGTAAACAGCTACAGAAGATCCTGAGACACATGAGAATAAAAATATAGGACTAATGCACTCATTCACATTTTTATCCTTCAAGCTTCTCATTTTCAAGCTGAAGTCTATTTTATCATTATGAAATTCTCAGCCCCGCTGTTACTGCCATTTAGGTGGGTGTTCAGTAAAGCAGATCACCAAGTCATCACTGAAAGGATTTTTTAAAAAAAAAAAAAGTCTAGTTTTTCCACAGTTCGTTACTCTTACAAAGGACATCTCGCAAGTTTTAGTGGAAATACTTTTTTCAGGTTCACAGTCCATGACCAGCAAGTGCAGCAACATGTTCTACTGCAGGTTGTGGCCCAGCCCACCACTGTAGAGAGATTTGTTCTTCAGAAGGTTATCACTGTTACTATTTAGGAAAATCATCGTCCTGCTTTGTCCTCCAAGTCTCCTGACAGATGTTTTCATTACTGATTTTGAATCCTACAAGTACTTTTTTTTTTTT
>VYZM01001441.1:186588-221340 GCA_013398915.1 Dromas ardeola
GGTTTCATTCTGCTACCTTAAGTAGCTCGAGCCAACAGATCATTGTGAAAAGTGAGTGAGATCCAGAGACTGCATAGAAGGACTGATAAAAGAAGATACATGCATAAATACAACTTCCATAAGCAGTGTTTATTGTCTGTCAAAAAAGATTAAGCAAATATTAAGCTTCAGTCTCATAAGGCTGGAGTTTACTGTTTCTAAAAAGCTTTGAAGTTATTCAATGCACTGTAATTTAAAAAAAAAAAACCCAACACACCAAACCAAAAACAACCCAAAAAGCATTAATCATAGGACACCCAGGCTTCCATCATCTCTTTGAGCTCTTTTGGTTCAGAAAGAGAAGATATGTCTTACCAGCTGACCGATCCGATCCAGATTATCCAGGAAATATTTCACCGATTCACCCTGTGGGAAAGGAAAGAGATGGGAACTAAGCTTGTTTCTAGGATAGCAAATCCAACTGAGTGTTTTCACTTTCCAACACGCACCGAGGTCTAACATAGCAGCATCACATGTGGAAGCTTGGGCAACACCCCGATATGCTTAAGGAGCTGGAATAGCAGAATTACCACGTAGCTTAATTCACATAAACTGCTGATAATGTAGTGGAGCTGCCATAATTTACTACTGATGCGTAGGTAAGGTAGTATTTCTTCTAGAAGCAATTCTCTAACAATTACTCCTCGACAAATCAAACTTGAGTAAAGATCTCAATAAATGCTCAAATCTATCCAGTACATCTTTACAATGAAAAGGAAGTGTTATTAAAGTCAGCCCTTCAGCTTAAAGAATTAGTTTTCCCCCCACCTTGTATGATGAATGCAGTTAATTGACACTGGGTGGGAGTAAAAATGAAACACATTTATTAGAAACCAATGCATTTTGTTTAAAATTCCTGACAGTGAACAAAAACATATCCTAGACTGGTTGGCATATCTTTAGAAAAGTGAAAGATTTAAGTCACCCACAATTGGTGATAATTTAAGCTAGATTTACTTGTCAAAAAAAACCAACAAAGGAACACTATGAAGGACTTGCTCTTCTACAGATAGTTTCCCTTTTAGGCTCAAGAGTTTTAATAATGGATTTGCTGATCTTGTACAAAATCCTTTGGCATTTATATTGAAGAATATAGGCAGTGTTTACAAAGAAAATTTATTCTTGTGAGAAAAAAGCATAGAGGTTTTTTTTTTTAACCGCCCCCTCCCCCCCCCAGCCCCCGCAAGCTTGTCTGTGTATCAGACTCAAATCAAGCGCCACTTCACACTAGTAGATACAAGAAGCCCTGCACGTATTTCTTAGAAGTAATAAAATTGTTTCCATATAAAAGCAGACTTGACTTCTGGAGGGAAACTATCTTCGGCAGAGCCCATTCTCCTTCAAACACTTCCCTTTCATTTCTTCAGATGAAAATGACGTGTTCAGTAAGAAAGCACTCTTCATTGTTTAGGACGTGTCTTGCACTTGTAGCCATGTCCCAAGAATGATAAAATGGAAAATCCTGCTGCCTTTTAATACATTTAGGCAGCAAAACACATGACATACATCACAGATCAAGGCCATGTCAGTAATGACCAAACTGATAGTAGGTGCCCTCACCAAGTCACTAATTCCGAATGAGAACATTCTCAAAATATCATCTCAGATTCCAACAGCAACATAAATTGCATTCTCCTCCATATCATAGGCTTGAGACAGCAGAATAGAACTATTCCCCGCCAGTACAACTGTAAATAGATGTCAACACAACAGTTCATTGTGAAGAATCAGACTGGAGATCAGAGGATTCACTGTTCTGGACAAGTACATACTTTCAGCATAAGCCATAGACAAAAAGGAGGTGTCTTTTCTTAAAGGAGAGAGAACACACATTTGCAGCAAACTACCATGTATTGCAAAAGACTTACAGTGGATTGCTAGCAGAAAAAAATTACTTTTTTGGGGGGGCAGGGGAAAGTTTCCAAAGAACAATTGCTCTAAGAGCTTCCTTACAATCATGAATTTTCATAAGGTGAAAGTAATTTCCTGTATTTTTTGGCACTCTGTTGTATCAGAAGAGATATCACAGACCGCATGAATAAGAGAAAAGGTCTTCCTGTACAGCATTAGTCATATTTAGGAGACGGTAGAGCCCAAAAAGAAAAGGTCATCGAAGCTACAAAAAACCCTTCTCTCTCCATTGTGCTTTGTCCTACATGGTATCTTTCGATGTGCAGTGAGACTGCAAACAGGCCGCCTCCGATGTAATTTGTTCCTATTTTCTACCCAGTTGCTTTAAGAGTCCTTGCCGCGTCCATACACCCTCCCACGCCGAAAGCAGGAAACAGCTGTATGCATATAAACTGCTGGGACACACACAAGCAAATTTACCTGATTTACAGCTTCTGCCTCCCCGATTTCCTGCCCCATGCATCAATCAGTTTAACATTTTGCACATTTATAAGAAGGTAAGAAAACAATCTTATTAACGAAAAAAACAAACACATGTTCATTTCTGCAGTGATTTAAGGAAACTAGGTTTCTCTAGTTTCTTATACAGCTCTTCATAACGTTGCAGTTAAGCCAAATAATTCATTTTGGGAAACTTTAAGCAGTAGTTGCAAAACACTTGGATAGCTGGGTAGCCAAGTCAGGTTATGGAACAGGTGTGAACACCATATGCATGGTCTGACAGATCTGAAGATATCTGAATATTCTCTTCTAGCACAGAATTTAAAGACATCCAGTACTTAAGTCAAAATAGCTGTTTCCAGTCAAAACAACAAATCCCTCAAGCTCCAGAGGGTCTGAAGTTAAGAAAAGCTCAAAGCATTAAAGCACACAAACCTGAAGGGAGGAAAAAAAACCTACAAAAAACCCCACAACCACCCAAACCCACACCACATGCTCAAACCTGCCTACTTTAAAGATGATTCCCTGATTAAATCCTGCGTTATGACCTATGAAAGCGGGGATTCAGTCCCTGCTCCAAAGACCCTGCTCTACATCTTAGTCTGAGTCACAGAAGAGTTGGTGGCTTCTGGGAAGCGCGTGGGATATTTCAGTTCATCGAGCAGCACAAAACAACTGCAGACGGCACCAACCGACTTGATGAATAACTTGTAATGTATTTAAATGAGAAAAATATGGAAACTCCAGGTGTTAGGACTGTTTTGTATTAGTATTTTTTAATCAGAACAATTGTATTAACTGGACATTCATTGAGCTTTTAATTTTTTTTCCTTGGCGTCCAGGGAAAATAAATAGCGTAATTAATTAGATCTAGAAGTTAAGTTTATTTAGCTTTATATCAAGCTGCCCTTGAATGCAATTTTGAATTCCATCAATAAATTATTATTTATGCAAAGCTATCTCATGCTTTGGGTATTATACACACATACAAATAAATATACATATGTGTGTATAAATATATGCATGTACATAAATACACACACACACAAAGAGTGTATGAGTTGTTCTTCAGGTAGGTTTCCCATTCAAGGCAAATTATTATCAAAATAACAAAGTATCAGCTGCCCCTCTCATGTTGAGCTATTTTCTTCTCTTGAAGACCCTGACCACAAGCAAGCTGCTTTGGCTTTTTCGGTGCAAATTCTTAATGTTTCTCCAAAGTCATCTAGCTGTTCCCCTACATTCGAAAGCTGGCTAAGAGTGCATTTGAAGTGCTAAGCCAGTAATTTCTGGTTCACTAGCACGACTTCCTATAGAAGTGGCAGCAAATATTTGCAACTGATTCATCAGATACTAAAAATATCTTTACACAGATTGACGATTTCAATTGCATTAGTTTAATGGTTCTACTGAAAAAAGCTACATAGTTCTTTGAACATTGCAGTCTATTTTGAACTATGCTTACAAGCAGCAAAGTAGAAGTGAAAGCCATCAGAGTTATTTATACTATATTTAGATACCTAGAGAGATATTTAGTCTATATAATCTACCTAATAGTCTATTAGTATCTTTCCCATTTGAAAGTTCTATCAACAAACCCTGAGATGACCATCATCTATTTTGCTGTTGATACAAACTAGCTAGTGTTTTGGGTTTTGTGGGGTTTTTTTATCCTCTTTGATAATAAAACAAAGTGTCAAAATGCTGTCTTCCATCCATACCCTGTGTTTGCTGGGACAGTGGTGGGGGAGGAAAGAGTGACCTCCGAGTTATGAATTTTACGTAATTCAGATACTCCTTTTTAGCACACCAGAGCATAGTACAGACCATTAGTCTTCCTTAACTTCTTGCTCACCATACAAGAGTTACCACAAATGTTTGGATGATTCATTCTCTCACTGCTAATCTCTTCTCCCTCTGCAATACATATCCTCTGAGTAACAGTTTTGCCAACTGGGACCAAGTGAAGGAGTAAGAGATGCTGTTCCCATTGTTCAGCGGGATGAGTCACTGCACATCTGGGAACTGGGGGAATCAAGAAACACAAACAGAAGGCCTAAAATGAGCCCACAAGTTCCACAACGCAGCATTGCTATTGGATTATTTTTTTTAAAAATATTATTATTATTTTTTTAAACTGTCCTATCTGCAGTATAAAGTTTGGTGAAGCCAGAGAAAATAGTACAATTTGCTTAAAAACTGACTGGTGGAGGAGAAAGGGAGGAAAGGTGAAATGTAAACATACACTCTTGCTTCCTGAAATAGGACTCTAAAGCTCTTCTTTTATACACTAGACTATTTTGAACATAGCATTCTCAAGGGGCAAAGTCCACAAAATGAAGAAGTTTTTATTCTATATGTTTTGTACTGTGTGAATGTCGTTTTAACATTAGTTCCAAATAAGTCACCATGAAGATAACTAATTGAATTTAACATCTCTGTCCCTTCAGGCTAGGTTCACAGCACAGAAGAAATCTGCCCACAGAAATATTATAACTAATCTGGCATCACTGCCTTTGCCATTGATAGCCTCATTGCAAAAAGCAAGCAGAAAACACTTGGGCAGGGTTCCCAAGCAGTATACATCATGAAAATAAATGCACAACAGATCGTACGTAGATTGCTTTAAAAAAGCCACAGGAACTCAGTAATAAGAAATGTTCTGCAAGGCTAGAATTTATCAACTTGTCACTTTTACCCTCAGCCAGTTATTCAAAGTGACAGTTGGTCATATCATAAACGATAGCGAAACATTCTGTTGTCCAGTTCCCTCAAATACAGGCTCTTTTTAAACTTTTCCTTCTGAAAAGCAGTCCCGCTAAATTCTGCTCTGAACTAAAAGACTTGAAAGGGGATCCTCTGTTCCAAATTGGCGTTTTTCCTTTCCTTGTCCCAAGGCCTTTTTGACATAATATTAATTTAGCCCTTCCTGATCATTCTGTCTCTAGCTGCTAATTTTAGAGTGCACAATTTAAGGTAGACCTGTCAGCCTTAGCTGGCTTCAGATGATGAATTAAACCACACAGGAAGGAAATGTTATACTTCATGGAAGCATATAATACAGATCCAACAAGATTCCCACAAATACAGCAAAACACACGGAGAAATGGATACTGTAAGTAACCACCACAAACTGCAGCTGAATCTGCAAGGGGAAAACAGTGATCTGAATACAAAGAACAGCAGCGTTTGTATCCCACCCTCCGTTCAGGAGTCGTAAAACATTCAGCAGCAGTGCTGAAAAATACAGAGGAAGTTCAGGAGACCCATAAAGAAGTTTGGGAATCTCCCAGCCTTTAACCTCTGAGATCTCAGATACAAAAATGGCATGGACTTAATGCACTGACACATAATTTCATCCAAAGTTGGCCTTTATATAAGGGACTATTCTATTAGGACTGCCAGAATGCAATGCCAATGCTAACTTTCAATGCTAACTTGCAAGTGAAATCTTTGTTTTTCCAAATACTGACACCTCATTTTTTTCTGTGTTTCCTGGGATGTTGATCACCTGTCGATTGTAAGGGGTTTGCAAGTTACCAAGATGTTTTATAAAAGCAAGATATCCAAAGCAGAGGCCCAAGGGAAGAGCACAGTTACGAGCACAGAAGTAGGATAAAATAACTAGGAGACAAGCATCTGAAAATGTTGGAGACTATGTTGGATCAGCCACGTTTTTGGGTACTGAGATTAGAACCTGAAACTTCACCAGCAAAGAGAGATGCAGTAAACACTTTTCTTAGTGAGACCCTCTGGACATCACAAGAAGGTTAACATCCTGCCACCATGATCCATGTATCCTTTGGAAGTGAGCACTGACACACAGCTCCAGTTTCTGCACCTTGTTTTCATCCAAGGGAAACAGCAGTCCTTTACAACCCCGAAGACCCAGGGTTAAAACTCGTATGAGGAGCAACTGTAAACAATCAATCCCTCTCCCCAAACCCAAGGCTCTTCCCACAAATTACTTCTCAATCTGCACTGCTATTCAGTCTGACTGGCAACAGGGCATGGATTTAATACAGCCTAAAAGTGTGTTCTCTCCTCTGTGACAGCTGATGAATTAAGTATTATTTTCCAAGGAGATAAGCAAGTCTGTGCTTGTTAAGAACTCACTCAGAAGGATGCTGAAGTAACCTAAATTGCCCTGAAACGCTGGTGCCCATTCTACACTGTAATTCTGTTCTACAGATGTACTACATCCTGTCTGGGCACTGAAATTTATTGACACAAGACAAACATCAATTTTTCATTCAATTACCAGCTCCAAGGCAGAGACCGACCACGTCTCCTTAGTTAAGCCACACAGAATCCTAACTATCAAATCTCTCTAATGTTATTTAACTTCCTCCTTAACAGGAGAGACTGAGCTACTGGCTCCCATCCAGTGACTCCAGTGCTTATCCAAGCCGCTGCTATCTGTACCCTACAAACATACCAACTACAAAAAGTACTGTTTGGTTCCGGCCTTCTTCTAAAAACTACCTCTTCTTTCTACCACCTAGACATACAGTGTAGGTATCAGATGTTGAAGTCTGAAAACATTTTAAAAATTCATTATTTGTCAGCTCAGTACAAACAGACAATGCAAAAATCTAGTGTCCAAGTCAGGATGGCTTTCTGTAAACTCATCCTACATGGCACGCTGGCCAAACTGTACGCTTTACAGCACATAGATTAAAAAAAAGGCAATAAATATTTATTTAATTTCCCCACAAAAGTCTAGGCTTATCTGAGCTCTCACATCAGTGATACGAATTGTAGATACCTGTGACCAAGTGAAAGTTTAGCCTTGCAGCTAAGAAGTGCTCTTCAAAGGAGCAGAGCTCTTGTGGTGAAGGGCAACTCCTACACACCTTAGCTTTTCGCAGCAATGAGATACAGCAATGCTTTCTGAAAGTGCTGCAAAGAAAAAAAAGTTACATTTTTCCCTGAAATTCTAAGTGTTTCTACATCAACAGGATGTAGATGAGAAATTACTCTTGATACTATTTAACAATTCTGTCCGTTTGTCTCAAATATGCACACTAGCAACAGCGCCTGGAGGAGGAAAGGAATTTTCTGTTAATAGATTAAGGCAGGCTCATCCTACACTATAAGCTTCAAGAAACATTAACAAAAATCCCTGTAGTTTTGATTTTACTCCTACTTACTGTCTCCATCAGTGTTATTCCTGTTTCACAGATTTGCAGTGACTGGAAGAAAAGCAGGTGCAAACAGCAGAGAAAACAAAGATGCACAGTGCAATACAACAGGGTTAAATTATTGTGTTTTTTTTTTTTAATTCTAGAAAAATCCTTAACCAAACTTGCGCATTAACTACAGTGATTTAGCATCTCCTAGCCTTCACTGACTAGCAGCTAGCAAGATTCAAGGAGTCGAGGCAAGGGGACATATACCCAATTCATGTGGAAGAATCACGGTTATGTTTGAACAACAACAAAAAAAGTCTGTTGACTGTATCCGACATCAGCAGTGTGCCCAGCTCACACACACCCATCCTGGCACGAATAGACGACAGACCTAGTCATAAGCATCCCATGAAAGGATTCCTTCCTGTTTCCCTGCCAACTGTCTAAGCGAACACATTGTCTAGAACTGCTGCCAGAACCCTTTCATCTCAGACACCGGAGGTTCTCCGTGAAGCTGCACTAACGCACGCCAGCTCAACTTCTCATTCCAAGCACAGCCGTCTGAAACGCACAAGACAAGGCAACTGAAAGCAGCAATTTTGCCACAGTTAAAAGAAAATCCCGGGCTGTAAATGGAAGGACGGATACGAGATCCTGGCCAATCACTAGCAAATCATCCCATTTATTCTCAGCGGGCAGCTGCTGTGCCAAAAGGGGCATTTCCAACTAATGCATCAGTATTTAGAAGCAACTGGAAGTTTTTACAAGTCACCAGGAATGATGCACAATCAGGTTATTATGTGACCCTAGTCCCATGCTTTGTGTCCAGCAGCTCAGTATGCAAACCTGAAACGCACTTTGTTTACAGAAGACAGCTGCAGAACTAGAATAGACATCAACAAAAAAAAATACTACCTTGTGAATTAAATCTAGTCAGCAGTGCTGACTATCTGATCAAGACTAAATCACAAGTTTACCAGTGAGTTTCCCTTTCAGATCTTATCAGATCAAGGGATGGGAAATAAATATCTTCGATCTCGTGGGCTGAAAAAAAACAGCTAACACCAGCCATGAGAGAATGTTGAGCTTGGACTTTTCCATGGCAGGTGGCCAGCTGGAAAGCTTAGCAACTTGCATGAGTTTACAACAGGAATAACCTTGAGTATCTCGCAGAACAATGCTTCCTTCTCCACTGCTACACCAAAGCGTTCGTTGCAGAGTGCCCTAATGCTCCGCTTTCTGTGGAAACATCAGCTCAGACATGTTTTACTGAAATTTGTCTACCCCTGTTGTTAAAAGGTGACTATAAGGATTGGAAAGAGTCATTTATCCCTCACATTTATTTAAAAGTTAGTTTTAAAAAAGATTTTCTCATTTTATCATAGAATGGTGCGGGTTAGAAGGGACCTTAAAGATCATCTTGTTCGTTTTTAGACATCATCTAGACTAAAATGATGGTCTTGCAAGATTCAGAAAGCTGCTTGGTATCTGAAAGTTAGGTTTTAGGTAGAAATGGGACTGAGGTAAAATTCAAGCTAAGTCTTAGTTGCGCCCAGGTGTGCTATTTAACTATGACTCCTATAAAATCAAGCATGTAGGCAGTAGAGTGCAGAAAAAAAAATAATTCTACTTTGCTTACATTAGTCTGAAGTTTTCCACTGGTAGGCTCAGCTACAGAGAACACAAGGCTCACAAGTCTGAGGGATTCCTCAAGGCAGTTTGTGTCGGATTTTCAAAAATCATTTGCCCTCTAAGTATTTGTTAATTCTAAGAGTCTGACCAACTTTGAACTGTGAGGTTGCACCATTTCTGCCAGCTGTCACTATGCTTGCTTTCCCAGTGACTTCTCAAATCAGTGGAATTTCACTTGCTCTCAGCACTGAGAAGCTCCTCAACATCTCACATTCACCCACTCCCACTAAGAATGGTACTGCCTTCCATGAAGTCTGACCTTTACATGCACCTGTAAATCCCCTAGATCACTAGTGATCAAATTGTCTCATGCCATATGCCAAAACCATGTATTTCATTAGTTCCCAGCTGTACTTTGGGTCCACGAGAGAGGGTTTCGCCCCAGAAGTGACTGCCCTCCCTATAACCTCATCTCTCCTGCTCCACCGCCAGGGATAATGCCGCGTGTCGAGTCCAGCAGATGAGCGATAGCGAACCTCAAACTACCTTCAGTGATCCAAAGTAAACTTCAGTTTTCATTCACAATCAAGTCAAGTTTTCTGTCATCTAATTTATAGCCATTATCTCAAAACACTATTCACATCCAGTCACAACATACCAATTATTCCAAATATTCTCTCCCCTACTGAAGATTGTTTCGGCATAAGGAGAAGGGGAAGTTCTTCCAAATTTGCACTTAAACTCTAGCACTATTGATACTTCAGTATGAAGATCTCAAGTAATCTGAACTTCTTTTTATTTCATTTCAGAATTTATTCCCTTTCAAAACATTCAGGATTGCTTTTCCTGCGTTTTTCACTTCAATCCACCCTAGCACACAACTCGCATCATTACTTTCACTTATGAAACCAAAACTGGAACAGATTTATCTGAGCTGAAAATTAAAGCTGTTCAGGTACTGATTCACTAAAGGATGAAACATCCCTGAGCGAAGACTCACATGGTGAGATGGGGTTGGTATCTGCAAGAACAACAGCTGTATTAATGGGCAACTCCATCCTATTTTCACGTGCATCTACAGCAGAGTCTTTTGACACCGTCCTCAATCATTATAAAGCTGCTATCTTGAAGCTCAGGCTTATTAGGAATTACTTACTGTGGAGGAAAAAGAGCGCAGAAGTAATGTTGAAGTCTTGTATCAAATGGAAAGATTTATTTTTATTCACCCTCACATGCATCTGCTTTATACAAATTAAGCACTATAAACACCTGGAAACAAATCTAAAGATGAAATAAGCGTTTTGAAGTAAGTGACTTAGCTTCCATCCTTAAGGTCTTATCTACACATGTAAATTAATCTAATCACAGTGGAGACTGAAGTGGGTTTAACAAACTTCTACAAGCTGTTGAGCAGCCTAGCCTTAAAAAAAAAAAAAAATCCTAATTAAAGCCCCGGTCACATCCTTCTGAACTGTAGCAAGAGAAACAGTCCAGCCATGCAGATGGCCATCTGAGCTCCTTGCAACTTAGAACGCATATGCTGGACTGGGAGAAAGAAGCCAGAAAGAGAGGATATAGTAGGAGGTTCTTTTGCCTCCTGCCCACATCTCACGACATTACTGATTCAGTGCTGTACTCTCATCAGGCTGAAACCGGCTGCATCAAAGTCTTAAATGCGCAGAATTCAAAGATGCAATTAAATGGGAAAGAGTTCCATCAATAAACCACTATTTTTTCAGTCTGAGATTTTACCGAGTTTTCCAAAGTAGAACTAAGTGAATATCAAGGAAAGCAAGTCAAATTAAGAGGCTTTGGGGGCAGGGTGGAGAGCGGACCTTCTAAGGACAAACACCAACAGTTTGTTCAGGAGTAAAGCCAAGTGAAGCATAAGTCTGCCACAGTCTGAACTGCAGGAATCTGTGTTGTATACAGAGGAGACATTTGAAAGGTGTCAATAAATTACTTCTCAGAGCAACATGTTTTCCACACTCTCAAACAGAAAATCTTGCATGATGTTTCCAAGAAGTTTTCCTCCCCTCCCCCAAATCCTAAATCAATAATAGAGCAAAATAGGTTTACTCCACGGAGCAGCTTTAAGTATAGCTGCAAACTAATGAGAAGGTGGAGACCGTGCTGCCTTCTGCCTTTGTAATGGAGAGCCTTCCCAGCTGGTGCAGGTTCAGAAAAGGCAGGAGAGCACTGAGCTAACCTCACTCTTCTCCTTGGAGGAGACAACAGCTCTGCTCCTTCCATTAGTGTTCAATCATCAGCTGGTCAGTTTGTGGCAGTATAGAGGCTCAAGAGATTTTCTGGAGAAGTATCACGTTCAGATGCATCATCAGTCATCTATCTATGAAAGCCTCCACTGTCACACAGCTATCTTCTCACATGAACTCAAAAGTCAAATACTGTGTTTCTTCTCTCCCTCTGCTCACCACCTCCTCCACGCTCAGTACCTGTGAAACAGCGCCTTGACTTTGAACAGTATGCAAACAGTTCAGACATCCCTGGAAACATCCAAGGTCAGGTTCGTCGGGGCTCTGAGCAACCTGATAGTTGAAGATGTTCCTGCTCATGGCAGGGGGGTTGGACCAGATGACCTTTAAAGGTCCCTTCCAACCCAAACTATTCTATAATTTTACACTCTGATAACTTGGAACACAAACATTTTAAAAACTAAACAGCATCCTCAAGGTACAGGCATCTTATTTTAGCATCAAGAAAGATTTATGGAGGAAAGGAAGCATTGCTTGGATGAAGGATCAGCGAGATAAAGACATCATTCCTGGGCACGCACCAGGTTAAGGTGACTCGCGATCACTTGTGATGCCAGCTGCTTGTCCCTTCACCAACGCCACAGCACATCACTACCTCGGCTGCGCTTACAATCAGCCATAGGGCTTCACTCTGCCTCAGATGAACTTCCCAATTTACAGCAGAGCTTCCAAAAATCACTTGTGCCAACATAAGCAAGAGCACAGTGCAAAGCAGAACTCCCTAAGCCACCATTTCCTATTGCTCACCGTGATTACTCTATCACAGAGCTACAGCCCAAGTTCAGCTCTATTCTTGCACGACACATTGAGCAAAACACTCACTGTTTTAAGGCAGAGCAAGCTTGTTAGCAAGACAGCAGGAGCAGGGGAAGGTAACAGAAGCATGTTAAAGAAAATTACAATCTTTTCAAGTCACTGCAAAAGGAGCAAGATCTGAATAGCTAGCAAGAATACAACACAGCCAACTGAGCGAGTTATTGCTACCTAATGATCCTACATCTTCCTTTTCAGCTTTCTGCCAGGTCCTGCCTTTTAAAGAATATACGCTCATTAAACATAATTCACTGTCAGTGTGACAAGTTAAGAACAACTTCAAATACCTGTTCTCTTAAGTATAAAAATCCAGAAGATATGCCAGTAAGACTTCCTCATAAGAACAGACCTAGTTTTTAATGTTTTGCATATTTGTTCATCTGTGCGCGTTACTTTTTCTTGATCCTACACAGCTTACTATAAACTAGGATATTCAGGAAAGCCTGAAAGCATTCATTACCCTTTATCCTATTAAATTCAGTGGCCCCTTTGAAAAATCTAAGCCTTAACCTCTTACTGTTCTTGCTCAAGGGAAGATTTTAGAGAATTTTGAAAGGCACTGAGCTCACCCTTGCTTGCTGTCCCACTTCTAGGTGGAGAGGACAAGGTCCAGTACCAATATGAAAACGCTGAATTACTACAGAGAACATGTAAATGAGGTGGAAAAGGCTGACTTGTAAAACTGGAACTTTGTGAAGTGCATCGTCAGCACCGCTCTTCTGAGCGCAGTGAGCCATGGCAGGGAGACAGGCTTAATAAAACCATTCACCTCTTCTTTTGCAGCACCCCCCGTTTTTGGTTTTGTTTTGTTTTTGTTTTTTTTTGCCTAATTTCCTGAAACCAGCCATAGGGTCAGAAAACTGCTACTATAGCACACAGCAAGTAGCAGGAGCCCTCGATTTTCTTTTACACAGCTAAGCCTGTCCTTGCTGGATCTTTGAGTGGCACACACAGCTTTAATACACCAAAAACTCTGAAAACACACCTCATGCTAACACAAACAGTCTCTATTTCAGCTGTATCTTTGAGATTGACGGGCTGAAAACATTCTGACAAGTGGAGCCCTTCCACCAGAAACAATATTCTTTGATTGTTTTTAGACGTCAGCGTAAACAGATAAACATTAACATATGTCTCTGCATAATGCATGTATTTTGTTGCAACTAGAATAAAAGTTGTCCTCATGTGCTACCACGCTTTTAACCTCTGCATATGTTAATTACTTAATATATGAGCTCTCTTCTGCTTCCACCAAATTTCAGTAGGAACTGTTTATTAGACTCCCTTAGTCATGCAAAGAGCGCATGTTTAAATGTACTTAACTTGCTCAGATTTCTGGAACATACTCTCATTACTGGGAATCTCTGCTGAGATACTAGTTGCCAATTTTGAAGTCTCTTGAATTATTGAGTTCCAATAGAAACTTTCTGAACATGGAAATTAAACAGCATAACCAAAAGCTAAAGGCTGCTGACTGGGTTAGATTTGTCTCTGCCCAGAACTTTCCTGCACACTAGAAAGGGATAAAGAGATTACTCCAGTGGTTTTTAGCTGCAGTTGGGTACTGGCTCAGACAGCCTGAACTGAAAGTTTCCTTCCTTGTTTCTCACAGCATGTGCCAGCATTTCTTGATGGGAATGCAAAGATTAATTACAGCTGTACTTGCTCTGAACAAATCCTTATATTCAATACAGTCCTGCAAGATTTAGAGTAGCACTAATTAGGGCTTAGAACAACCATTCTGCAGAGACAGAAGTACTGAGTATTTTTTCTCATTATTTTATGCATAATAAAATTAAAGCTTCTTTCCAGAAGCAGGGTGGCATTTAGTCTCAAGAGTTGGGAGCCAAAAGGACTTTTTCCAGCCTAAAAACATTAGATTTTTTGTTTTAGTGCTATTGCTGAAGGTAAGACATCAAATCATAACCACTACCACACACACACACGGGCAGGGATGAGTACAGTGCTTATTCAGTCAATCTCTTGGGACTCCCAGGCAGTTCTCTAATGGGCTCAAGCACTAAGAGATAAAGACAAAAAAGTTTGTTCTTAATAAAAACACACAAGAGAAATCTTTTAACTAGAAAAATGGCAATCAGTAGGCCAGATGCAAATTCTCATAACGAATTTTCAACATGGGAGCTGTACCCATGAAGTTTTTTCTCTCATCCACCTTAACCACACCAAAAATGCAGTCAAGATTTATTGGCATCCAAGGGCCAAAAGCAAAAACTCCTACAGGCAGCCTTACACAGTACCATAAAAATACAAGGCTTTTTAATCTACCTCCAAGAACTCAAAAGTTAAAAAGTAGGACCACACAAAATCTGAATTTCAACCTTTTGGTACCCACAGACAGCTGGGCATTAATGTACTGTATGTTTCACAGACTTCAGAGGTGATTTTGCCCCAAGTTTTTGATCTTCAAATAAAAAAAAAATTAAAAAAAGGGAAAGTTGTAAAGTGCCGGGAATTCACTCTACAGAGTACTAGAACGGCCAGTAGCACAGCTCTTTTCATTCAGCGTCCGTCTCAGCTCCCATATGGTAGGCATATCAATTTCTTGTTATCCACTTATTTATTATGTATGATTTGCTCGTTACTTTCCAACTTATCCTCCCAATTCCACACAGGCTACATTTCATCCAGCTGTTGCATTTTGTCATAATCTAAGGCCAGGAGCAATTCATGGCAGGAATCCTTTTATTTTTCCACAGAGCATTTAGTACCGAGGGCTTTAATCCTTGGTTGAGACTTCAGGTAGGTATTCTCTAACACTTTTCCATTTGCACTGTTTTGAAAAGGGCATAATTCAGGCCTTTTCTGGTTCTTGTTATTTCTCTCCAATAGCAGAAAGTATTTAAGAACAGCTAATAACCACTTCACCCATCATACAGCTTTTATGGATGGTTCTGCTTGAGAGAACTGCATCTCTAACTGAGATAAGATAGAGCACAAGTAGATTTTGCTAGAATTCAGAATGATTCGCAGAATAGAATGATTTATGACCTTTGATTCTCTGCATGGTTTTGAATCCAGCCTACTCTAAATGCAAGTTCTTCTCACCTCTTCCTCAGTGGCACCTAAAGCAAAACTGAGATTACCCAGTGAAGCATTCTGTGGTGTAGGTGCCAGACAACGCGTTATGAAGCGTCCTCGGCTCTGCCTCCTGCTCCAGCTTAGTCCTGAACCTGAATCTCAGTGACTGTCAAGACACACTGGTGCTGGTACAGCCAAACACCACGCTGCTCAAGGAGTTCTTCTGGTGGCAGCAGGACCATTAACATATCTGATTTAAGCATTTATTTTTAGAAGACTGCAAATATAATAGCAGACCGAGCATTTAACTTCTGTAGAGGCAAAGTGACAAACTATACAGCATTAGCCAATATTCACAGAATTTTGTGCAAAGGTTTCCAGATGCGTTTTGCTTTATGTTACCTCTCAGTTTTTAATAAAACCCAAACTATAACTCACCAAGTCTCACCTCCTTTAACAAAATGCCACTTTTGTTTGGGAGCTCTTTCTTGAGACTTTGATCTGAAAAAAATTTTCCTATTTCGTTTTAGAGACAGGATTAGAAGCCAGGGACTCCAACTGCTAATCCTTCCTACTACAGACCAGCCACAATGCTCTGCAGTATTATACTTCAACAAGCAATTAAACTTCTTTTGCTGTGCAAAGATGAGTCAAACTCCATAACTTGACCATAAACTTTTAAGGTCTTGAGGATTAGAGGACAGAACTAGAACTAAGAATTTAAATCTGGACCTCTGGCACTTAATTGCCACAATACTGGCATAAAGCCTTGCTTAGATATTTAACTGAAGACAAACATCTCCATAACTCACCCTGCTGTATGAGTCCAGAGCAGGACATTATTCAAGCTGCACAGATAAAGCCTGCAAGTTAACGATCTTTTAAGTTAATATGACAACTTATATCAGATTAAACCACTTTTTCAGAATTCTAACATAACAAAATCTGATTATAATAGACTATTACTGTTATTTTTATAACAAACAAGGGGCAAATTTAAGGAAGGCTTAAGTTATATAGCACCATCATTCCTTAAGTGTAATAGCTAAATTCAGTCAGGCCTATTTACCATCCACAGCCTCACAAGGTGCCTTTGTAAAAAAATAATTTTTCATGAAACATTGTTAGATACAGACGTATTTTACTTTCAGCATTAACACAGTGTAATTACAAAATACCATGGCTCGGCAATAGCAAAAGTAAGTTTCTGGTTTGTAGCACTGCTATCAACCCATTGTTTTTAAAAAAACCCCCAAACCTTCTGGGTCAGAGTGGTATGTCCCATGGAGATCTAGAAAAGAAAAAATCCACGTAACTTCCCCAGCAATAATTTAGTTTCACAGGAGTTCTGCAAACTAGAAATACCCAAGCAAAGCCTAAAAGTAATTTGGCAAAGAGTTGCCACCTAGTCCCAATTACGTGCATTAAATGGTAACAAGATTTCCCATGCTGGCACTTTGAACAGTGTGGCTATTTCCTTTGTACGTCTCACCAGCAATGGTCAAGCCCCAGTGGATTTCACTGATGAAACAGGGGAGTTTCATGGCTCTGAAAAAAAAAATAATCAAATCATCCTTACAGAATAAGTAACATTCATAGCCTCTTGTGTAAGCTCTTTTTACAAGCTACTGTTTGAACATGAAGAGCTCATTTTTGTGTTATGGCCAATTGTATAAGCTGGAGCTGATTTGACACTCGGTATTTCCTCAAAAGGAAGCACATCAGCAAATGCATTATGTCCATAGCAGGCGCAAGTACTGCTGCATTTCAGTGCTGTGGCATATATGATGAAAGAAGAGTAAAATGCTTAGAAATATGCATCTAAGGCTAATTCTACTCTGCCCTTGCATCTTAAAGGCAAATGATCAGTTTGAAACTTCTTACTTACTAATTCAAGAAAACTCTGTTGAAGTGCACTGACGAATTGTGACAAAATAGAGCCCACTCCTGTAGATTTAACATGCCACTTCAGAAGTCACTCCTCATGGCAAGTCATCACTCTGCTTTGCTGCTCAGCCTTTCAATTCACTCGCCTTATGGAGGCAGGCAAATGCTGCCACATAACCTCCATATGCTCCAGCAGCTGGTATATAGCCCAACTCCTCATCATCTCACATTATTGCCATACCTAATATTTCTGTACCAAAAATAAAGCTATTTAAGCAACAGTTTGTCCACTCTGGATCAAGAATTAGTGGGAATGAGTAGTGCCTCACCTCCATACCTCCCAAAACACACAGTTGGCTGCCTACAAGGCCTTGAAGCCACCAACTCCTTGCGTAAGGAAAATGCAGCAACAAAGCGATATTAAGCTATACAGGAGCAGGCTGTTCACGATGCAACATTTCCAGCAAGCTATCTGTTCTGGCAGGCATAATTTAACCACTTTGATTTACTTCAAGTGTCTGCTTAGAGGGAAAAAAACCAAACAGTTAATTCATAGGGGAGTGACTCATGTCCTATTACAAATATCTCCCAAACCCCCACACCTCAAAACACCCAGAGAATGGTGAATCGATATAAAAGAAACGGTCTTTAAAACATTTTCCAGAGTCTTCCCACATCCAAGGCTTCAGAGGCTCTTAGTATTTGAAGTATTACTGGAAGTGTTCCATACAAATCCCTGTGCAGAGATCTAAAAATAGCTATGGACACAGTAGTAAGTTTTTGTCCGTATTTGCAGGCCCCTTACTTCCCTCTCAGGAACAACTACTTCCCATTAATGCTGACATTTTTATTTTTTTTTTTTTTTAAAGGAGCCATTGAAACATTAGCAATTCTTTCAACAGTGCAGCGAACACCAATAATAAAGACACATCAGTAAGAACAACTGAATTTAAATTTATACTCTAGTGGTGGATCATTAAGATATTCTGTATATTAAGAATAATTGCATTAAAACAGCTGCCGTTCGCAGCCTCCTTGGATGGCCATGCTCTTCTCTATGAAGAAGGGCGGGTAGCTGTAAATACAAGTCAGAAGCTAGTCTGGCTGCATGCGAGTAACTCAGCACAATTGCCTTCACTGCAAAAAGGCTTTGGAGTTCAGAATAAACAACCCCATCAATCCTGAAGAGAGGAGAATATGACTTGTACCACAGGAGAAGATCAGGAGCTGTTGAAATACAGATGGGCCAGAAAGACTTGGTATTTTGAAAGGAAGCAGTAAAAATCATTCAAATAAAGACATTCCTTTGACTAAGAGTAGTTAGGGTAGAGATTAAAAAAAACAAAACCCCAAAACCAAAACAGTGTGCACATTTAAGAAAACCCAATCTGATAAAACAACGTCAATTTTGCTTTAAGAATTGATGAAGCCAGATAATGGCCTTTGCAGATCTGCTTGTTGTCAGCTTAAGCTCTGTAACAATGCTAGTGCACCATACAGATCTGTTCTGACCATGACAAAAGTACAGTTTTCTTGCCTAACAAGCCCTATTTGTCCCATCTTTACCCACAATGACATGAAGCATGCCAAGCTGCAAGAAGTCAAAAAAGTAGCTAACCTCAGTTCAGATTTCATGGTTGTTTTGGACACATTAAACAAAAGTGAACAGCTTCTCACATTCTCCCACTAGGGACCTGGGAGGAAGAAAAAAACCCAACAAAACAAAACCCACCTGACCAAAGCAATTCCTACGTTGACCTTAGTCTCCATGATTTATGACATAAAAGGAAACATCATTTATGGGTGCAAAAAATCCTTGCAGATTATTATACACGCACCGGAACTCCCAAGTATACCTAAATACTTGTTATTAGGCTCAAACTGAAGAAGCTTTCACACTTTGAGCTAAATCATAATTGAAATCCCAATCTCCAAGGAAGCCATTCAAAATAGAATTTGTCTCCACCTGCTGGCAATGAAAAATTAACACTCAGTTGCCCAAACTACCACTGGCAACCACAAACGAACAAGTGTTACAGGACACTGAGACACATGATAGATGTATTGCTTTCTAACATACAGACAGAAAATGGGGTAGGATAATGAGGGCAAGAGAGAAGAGAGAAGAATCACATACTGATTACAAAGGAATTCCTATTCTAGCAGTTAAAAAAACGAGGACAGAGATGTGACAATGTAACCAAAAATACAATGAAGCTTTTGTCCCCAAACTACTTGGCTGGCATACAAGGACCAGAGGAACTTGGGTCGGTGGGGACAGGCTGGAGTGGGGGAAGAGCGAGAGGCTGATGTTTGTGAAAAGAAAGTGAAATTGGTTAGTCTGCTTTAAGAAAGACGGTAAAGGAAAAAAAAAAAGGCAAAAAAGCACCCTGCTATTGTAGAATCCACCCACTCACTTCTGAAAGGCTCAAAGACCCAGACAGGGATTTACAGCCAGCACTTCTAGGCACTGAGTATAAAGCAGAAAACACTCAAATGCCCAGAGGCAGCTTCTGTGGTCCTGGAGAAGCAGCTTTCAGATTGTACGAAGTTATGGTCAGAGCCATTTTCTTTCAACAAGTTTGCTGCTGCTGAGTCAGGCGTTAAGCTGAGCATTACAGACCATAGGAAGACACCTGTACGCTGCAATTTTCAGCTCTAGTTAACCAACCAACGTATTTTTACTCTTTATTTTTAAACAGTCACACAACTTCCTGGAGAAATATAGAGAGTTCAAAAGCAGACCAATATAATCCTATGGCTTAAAAGCCAAAATACTAACAATAATAAAAAAAGAGCTGATGTTTCATTGGCTGTAAGACCAGGGTGAAGAAAATGCAAGTGCTGGGCAAGGTCAATATTTCAAACCTTGTCGAGAAACATTCAGAAAGATCACAGTAATGTAAAGCCTCAAGATTTTGGTGATGATTTTGAGACTATTGTAAAGACAAATTCAGTTCAAGCCTAGCATATTCCATTTAATAGCTCACTTATACTAAATAAGAAAGGGAGTGCTGATGCAGAGGTTTTCTTTAGCCCTAGTTAAAATCAGTTCAGAAAAGATTTATTGTCTCAGAGTCCACTATATCTGGCTTCTATTTATTTACATGAGTCTATATCCAGCAGGGGTTTAAACTAAATTAAGGTATGGGTTTATACATATCGTATGCAAGTATACATAAGGCATCTCCTTGAACCACCTGCTTTCTTTAAAAAGTTATGCAGTTTTAAATTTTACTTTTTTTTTTTTAAAGAAATTTTACTGCTGCTAATCCCCATGTACTCAGGGAATCAGACTTCTGCTGAACCTCGAAGTGAGGCATGGAAACTCATTCAACTTCATAAGGTCTTAATAATTTTTGTGACCAAACTAGAAGTAGCATTTGTATCCTTGAGAACAATCTATTACATTTTCAAAAAACTCTTACGCACTAAGTGCTTTTTATTTACAATTGATGTACTTTACAAACTCCTGTGCGGCATGCACAGTAAAATAATAGCACCCAGGATCTTCAAGTTGTTCGTGCCCCAGATGCATGCAGTGGGACTGCGATACGCCGTATTTCTGTAACACACCACACTGTTGCAGTAGTGACAAGTTCACAGCTCTGGTGCCTACAGCAGTTTCAGTTGCCCCAGTAACATGAAACAGGTTATATGAATGCCATCCAAAGAGATGCAGGATAGAACCATACCATGATGTTGAAGATGTCAGCATATTAAACGATCGCTTGCATGCCTGTATGCTTGGCTTTTGTGGAGCTTTTTTATTTTTTGGTATTTCCTGTTTAATCCTTAAAGCCAGAGAATGCAGAGGTAGGCCGACTAGTCTTGGAATGCTATTTATTCAACAAACTGGACTTCTTTTTTCCAGTTCGATGCAAATTTATTGCTAACCAGTACAGGAATGAAACTCCCACATGATCCCAATCTGAACCTCCCCTTAAAAACAAAACCCATGCTTGATCATAGCATTTCCCAGAAAAAAAAAAAGAATTCTTAACAGGCTGTTGATGCAATTATTGCTTATTATCCTGGATTCTCTTAGTAGTTGTCTCATGTTAAATTCAAGTTCCCTGTGGCATGAACCATCTTTTTATTCCACATTTGAACAGTGTTTAGAACAGCAAAGTCTTAGTCTGTGTCTACAGACACCAGGAATTATGAATCAACTGATCTATCTTCTCTCTCCCCTGCACATCCTCCCCCCCCCAACACCGTAACATGAAAATCATTACATTTTTAGCCTAAGGAAATGAGATTTATATAATCATCCTGTGGCAATTTTACCTAGTCATTTTATTTACTCTTTAGCCATTTACCAGTCTCAAGATACTTCAGAGACAGATTTCAAAGGTGCAACAAGACGACTCAAACAGGCATCTTGTAAGTGGAGACAGATGAGTACCAAAGGGCTGCAACATGAGTTTAATTACAATATTAGACACTAGAGAACCCACGCAGAGGAGCAGCATGAGGAAAGAAACTATGAGAATTTCACTGCCGAATTTCTCTAGTTCTTCTATAGCTATATTGAGTTCCTTTGTAAGAATCTAAGATAGACTATAAAAACCCATGTTTCTAACCTCTACCCATGTCCTCTAATGAAACTTTGATAACATATCTAGGCATGAAGAATTTCACCTTTAACTGCTTGCCTTTTTTTTTTCCTAAGAAAAGCAGAATGAAGTTTAGCGACAGAACACCCAAAACAAAAGAATTCTACCTGCAGATTAAAGCACAATTAATATGTTAAAATCATAAAGATAAATTTATTAGAACAATTAGGCTATCACCCCATATCATATGGTCACTGTGGTACTAGGTCGCGTGGATCAGTACCTTGTTTCACTGAACAGAGAAGAGAGAGAATAAAAGCACCTCCATCTTGTACACAGGAAGAAAAAAGTAGTGGATTACGAACAGCTGTCAGAAACATATTCCATACCAGAAGTGCAGCTATTTTGGCACGAAAACCTAATAACAAGAAAGCGGGGAAGATAGCACATTTTTAAGCTCACTGTCATCTTTCAGTCGCTTATCCAAGTTTCACTTGCAGACGTCAGGATGAAAAGAAACAGTCAAACAGCAGCAGCCGGAATGGGCACTGCATTTGCTTCAAAAGATCTGCATGCAGGAACAGTTTGCCAGTATCAATATAGTGCAAGCTGGCAGGACTGGAAAGTTACAAATTAAGTGTGCCTTCATCAGTGACCTACTGTGAACAGACCTACTGAGCTGCTAAAATATTTTTAGTTCAACCAATTCCTGCCTTTTTTGGTTCCTCTTGCTCTTCCAGTTTATCCAGTCATGTGCACTTTTCCACTCCCTCTTACTGCCATGTAGTTTTTCAAGTTTGGCTCCAATTACCACTTGTTTCTGCTGCCGAAGAGCTCAGATTTACAGCATTGCTACAGAAGAGCTCAGATTTACAGCATTACTACAAACGGCTCATATAATGGCTAAATCTCGCACGTAGCAAGCAATCTTTCAACTGAAGAGATATTTATACAGCAGGGAACTTTTCTCCTCCCCCCATGACGATGGATGTACTCACCAGCTGATACTCGCTCCGTCGGCTGAAGGCTTCCTTGATTCCCGAATCCCTCCAGAGCGCGCCCAGTGCGGGTACGTAGAGCTGGAAGGTGGCAGGCTCGATAGGCATTCCAGCTTTGTTTTCAAAAGCCATCAAAAACATTCCATGCTTCTCATTCTCTGTGTACTGCCAAGGGATTCCCAGTTTGTCCCGTGCATCAACCAGAACCCTGCAGCCCTAAAGAAAGATTCAGATAAGAAAGTCAGTGATAAAAAGATTAAAGTGTAAAAGAACAAGGATTCAGAGGTTCTTGAAGCTTTCTTTTTTTTTTTTTGACACTATTCTGGCCAGGCTGAACTCCGGAGAGAATCATAAACATTGTTTATTGCAACATGTCCAGCAGAAATAAGACAGAAAGAGCTTGCTTGTGTTAGCAGCTTCGCCCCAACATATTTCTCCAGGTGGAAAAAAAATACTAGCAGCAACGGATAGTTGCAACAAGCAATACTGCCAACAGATAATAAAAGTAAACATCAAATGCACAAGAAAAGCATCTGGGAACTAATGTATGATCCTCATAGCTGTAGTTTTAAAAGTAACATCGTGCCTGAAACCATATTCTTCCATCTTTTTCTTTGCATTTGGGTTTTAGATACCAGAAAGGGCATACTAGCTTTCTCAAGCATTGAAAAAATATTGTCGAAAGACCATAGCGTATATTTTGGTGAAGCAAAGTATATTGAGAACCCAAAATTGAGGAAACTTAGTAACTTCCAGTGCTGTATGCATCCACCAACTAGTTAAACATGTAGGTAAAAAAGACAGCAACACCAAACCACCAAGATTCAAAAAGCTTGTTGCTGTAAAGCACGATTTTGACACAATCTCCTTGGATGCTGTACAAACACAGCTATCCAACTTTACAGACTTCTGGAAAACTTGCCGTAAATGAGCATCTTCTGTTGAGACGCTTCCATCCAAACGGTCATCTCCAGCAGGAAAACCCAGCGGCAAGAGGGCTGAATACACTGCACGGATTTCAAGCTACTGGGCTCAGTAAAGCGGGTGCAGTATTCTGTCAGCATCAGCTCACTTTTTGAATTTGCCACACATTTGCTAAGAAGTCATGACAAGTAAGTGTGGGCGCTCTAATTCTGGAAAAACAATCTGGAAGGAAAGTGATCTAGGTCTCATATTTAACTCTGGATTACTGAGACTGCTTAATGTCACATTTTGCAGTTTTTATGGAAACTTAATTTCATATTCCTGGCAACAAGCCAAACACATGAGGTTAAGTAACTTTGAAACTTCAGTCTTGAATCTAACTACACCTATACTGAATAGCTTCAGATGGCCAACAGATATTTCTCAATAGTAAGCACCAGTTTAATCGTGGATAGATCTGTTAATGGTGGCTTAACATCTGAAGTACCATCTAATTCACAAGTAAAATCGCTGGTTTATATTAAACTACTTTTCTCATCCTGTTGATCTTTTGGCTTTACAGTTTATGAAAACAAATAAAATAAAAAACCCCAAAAGTGAAGTTCTGTTTCCACAGTTACTCACATGAACCTCCACGTTATTGGACTGATTTTTCTTTTTTTTGGGCACACTTTAAGCTATCAAGACTGCACACGTGTTTTCTTAACACTTGAACCTTTCACCTCTCCAGTCCTTTAACAGCACCACACAACAAGAGCAGTAACTTTCCCGACGGAAGTTAGGATTGGAGAGGGAAGTGAGAAGCAACTTAGTGTGAGCGTCACAGAACAGCAACTCAAAGCGAAGCATCGCGGTTGTCACTACGCAACAGTGTTCCTGAAGTGCAGCTTCCCCAAAATGTAAATATTTATGGTTCTCCAGCGATTGTTACTTTCCTTTTATAAAGTAGAGAATCCATTTCCACAATACCATGAAAAGACTAAAATTGAATGTATTTACAAACTGCTGCTTTAAATTCCAGACATAACTATCTAGTAACTCTGTCATACAGACCAAAAGCCAACTCTCATTCCTAGTTTCAGAGTTTACCCCTTTATTAAGGGAACCCTTTAGATCTGCTTTATTTGAACGGTGTTAACAAATGTAAGCATAAGGAAAAAAACCCCACCACTTAGAAGGTTTTTGTCTCCGAATTGCCGACGCCTGCACTACATCTCTCGCCCTCAGACACTTGCAAACCCATCACTTGCACAGACCGCCAGCCCGGCTGCAATTCAAAGTCAGTGTCAGCTCCCCCTGCCCCCAGCTGAGAAATTCAAGATTAGTTTTTTCCAAAGCACGGTGGTGACCGAGACAGACGGGACACCGCTAGTTCTAGGTATTTAGAGCCAGGTTTGTTTCTGCTCAGTGAGGAGTGTTTATGGAGAGAAACGGTTAATCCGCGCCCCGTGTTGGCGGGCGATCCCCATCTCTCCATCGTCTCCCAGTCGGGCACGGAGCTCCGGGCCCACACACGCCAGCTCTGACCTTTCACCTGCTTCGGCTCCAGCTCTCCAAAGCCATCTCTCCTTCTCCATCTGACAGCTCTCGGGCTGATTTAACCCTTACCCATCTCACAGCTACTGCAGTCCCTTCTGAGCCTCTCCAAGGAAAAATGGGGAGATCGCACAATTCCTGTTGGGATAAAGCGGCACTGGGACCTCAGTCTCGGTGCGTTTCCCCACACTGTCGCTCTGCCTTTTCCTGCTCCCACTGGAGATACAGGGGATCTCAAGAGACGGTTGTTAAGGAAAGTTTCATTGTTTATTTGGAGAAAACCACAGGACAGACTTTCAATTGAGGGCGTAGAGACTGCCCCAGTCCCAGAATAGTCACTTATCTGCTGTCTGCTGCTCCTTGAAAAGGCGGGTTTGAGTCTCCCTGGGGCATGAGAGGGAACCCAACTTAGACCTCACAGACCCTGCAAATTCAGTACCGTAACAGTACCTACAGGGAGCACATAGCATCAGCACCTTCCTCTCCTTGAGAGAGAGAAATGGCTATCGGCAAATCACACAGAGAGCCCCATCTGGGACAAAGCGGCAGATTCAGACGTAGAGCCATCAGCGTTGGCAGAGACGTAAAATGACACTTATAGAAGGTCAATTTTAAACACTAAATGAAGAACATAAAAAATAAGAAACGGGTTAGCAGGAATGCTGTCCTACACATCACAGGAACAGGCACCTCTCAAGAATCAGAATTCGTGAACACACCAGCTTTGAGATGTATATACACCTAAAATACATGAGGAGTAAAAGCTTTACATAACGAGCAAAATAGCCAATCTTTTTTCCCCCCAGCTCTTAGCAGTTAAAAGTACTTGTGACTCAGCAAGATCCCCAGTAAAGTGAATCTAAACTTAACATTTCGCCATCTCCGCAAAACAGTTCTATAAATGCTACGAGCAGATGTCAGAAAGTTGAGGAGAAACAGAAATCGCCAAATTTAGATCCCATGTATTACTATTCCTGCATTTCAGAGTTACTGGTTATACTATTTTTTGCAGCCAAAACGAGCATTTGATAATCCTTGCCCCATTAATCTGCAGTACAAGTTACCATAGGGAAGGTTTCCTCTTTCTGGAAACACATTCAAAACACTTTCCATACCTCTTTCCTCCAAAGACACCATCATGGGAGATGGCCAGACAGTCACTTTTATCTGTAGTTAAACCCGCTTAAAAGTTTATGTGTACTGTCAATGCCCAGAGGTAAAGATTTCATTTTGAAGATTACATTTAATTAAAATTCCTAGAATTTCCATTTATTATAGAATGAACAGAATAGTTGAATGTATTTAATAATAAAATATATTTATCAAAACTGAATGTGGACTCAGACACCATTTGTACAAATAAGAAAGAAAACCCACCACATAAGTCTTATTGCATGTACAACACTCCCCCCCCCGCCCCGAGATCTAACAATGAAGGTAACACCTGACTATTTTCATTGCAGTGCTCATTTCACAGTAAACCTTCCCAATACTGCTATGACAGGTTTTCTGATTTTCTACTATTATAGAAAATGTCAATTCACCCTTTCATTCACAAGACCAAATACTGTCATATATTCTTTTTTCAGATTTGGAACATGGAAAAAAAGGTGAGGTGCTTTTGTGCTGCAAAGTAGGACCCAGAATAAGCACAGGTGGAAAGAATGAAAATTTGCAGATAAGGACAGTGTCAGGCATTAGAAAATGGCAAAACAGCAACATACTAGAAGCACCAGTTCAGGATGAAAAGTAGGAAGTTCTCTGTTACGTTCCTTTCCTAATGATTTTTTGCATATTCAAGTCACTGTATAAATCCCTGGCATGCACAAAACTTGAATGGAGACAGGGTAGAACCAGAAAAGGTGTAACAGGAGTATGACATGTAATCTAACTCACAAAGTATGGTATCTTACACAGAAGAAAACACTGAACAGATCTAGAAATTCAGTTTCAAAAAGAGATAACTAAGGCATGATATATCAGAAGTCTACAGAAATTGCAAACCACTTGGAGAAGGGGTGTAGAAAAAGACTGTTCCTTCCCTGCCCTTTGCTACACAAGTATGAGTGGCACAGCAGCACAGTTATCAAACAGAAGACTGAACTACAAGAAAGGTTTTTCCCGTACACCCCCCCCAGTGAGACAAACTCATTTACATAGGACATTGGCCAAAAGTATAAATGGACTCAAAAAGCAAATCGAGACAAATTGATGGAAGAAAGGTCCAAAAAGGACTATTTGATTACGTTTCGGATGCAACCCCCGGCTCAAGAAGTTTCCAAAACCAAAGGCTGGCAATAACTGGAGGAGTACGCCAAAGTATCACATTGCCGCCTTCTTGTACCCGTTTTTGGTTGTGTTTTTTTTTTTTTTCATGTCAGAGACAAAGCGCTCGATCCTTGGCCTGACAGAGCACAGCTGTTCGGCACTAAGTAGAATGTTTGCTACTCAGCAGCAGTATGAAGGTTTTACGAGCATTTGCACAAATGCTCGTTACTAGGACTGGCTCAAATGTATGTTGTCTCCCTTACTTTTGAAAGCACTCTAGTTTTAAGAAAAAATTTATCCAGGTTGTCTTGCATTTTTAAATAATAAACAAACAGTTTCGTGGGAGTTACTAGAAAGGTTATCACCAGATCACCAGCTAGTGTCATTTGAAGCCAGTGAAGCTTGCCAATACATGGAAAGAAGTGTTGCAGTATTTAAAGAGCAGCTCGATTTAAGAATATCTTACATGAGTACTTACACTACTACATATAACACAACATTCCCATTTTGAATTATTCACATATTCCAGTATTTGAAGGATTCGTTATCTTAGAAATCCCCCATCTTTCACCAGACCGACCAGCTGGGAGGCTGAGAGAACACACCACAGTTAAGCACCAAACACACAATGGAAACAATAGGTTTGGGGGGCACTTGCACATAAGCAAGGGCAGGTTCTTCCACGCGCAAACCAACAGTCAAGTGATCAAAAGATCTGGTTATTCTAGTCAAGTGTTTAGAGAGAACTTGCAAAACTACTTAGAGTTTGTATACAAATAGAAAAATCACCTACAGCGCATTTTCTCAAAATAATTTTAAGGAACTATTACTGGGTATGAGATCACAGACAACAGAGTGACTGATACACATTAAATACTGCAGCAACTACTTTTTAAGCTTTTACCATTAATAAAATTGCTCAACCTCATACCAAAGCCCTAGATGTCCAGCATCTGTGTCACTTACGGAAACTGTTGTCAGAGAAGTGCTGATCACTGCTGAGTACTTGACCGGGGGACTCCAAGTCACAGCTAATAGGCAATACTGTCTTCTCCTATGGCTGTAAACCAACATGAACACTGCAGGCAACAGGGAGATTCAAATCTGTTTCCTACCGTGTGTTTTTCCTCATTGTTGTTGACAAGGAACTGGCAAACCCTGGGAATCACAATTCACAGAGACGAATATAAATCCGAGCTAATGGCAAAAGGAGTGCTCCCACCTTGGTAAGATATTTCCAATGCACCCTTTATGCCAGTGGAAGAGAAGGAAGCGACGCAGCCGTGTGAACACAGGTCCAGCTGGACCCGCAAGTTTAACTGTACCAAAAAACTGCAACAGCTCCATGATCAGTGGTGCCAACACAAGAAAGAGAAAGCTGAATCACACAGCCTTAGATGGGACTGGACTTTTCAGCAGCAACACTTACTGGCAAGTAAAGAAAGATGATAAAATGTAACCTACGCGTATTTTTAGAAAACATCCTTTAACCTTCTAAAAAAGACATATTCAAATACAATTTGTAAAAATAAAGCTGTCAGTGTTTGCAAATATAGTGGTGTGCACTTTTTTAAATTGCCATCTGGAGCACTGGGAAGAAGGTGATTTACTATTAACAAAGTAATAGCAAGACAATCAGTTTTTCAGCATGCTATCGTAAAAGCATTAACGGTGTTTTTATTTGATCTATGTCCTTGGAATGTTATAGCCAAGCAGCAGCCAAGCACCCAATGTCACTACGGATAAGGTTTCCTATTACAGAGCAGCCAGTCCAACCACTAGGTACCATCAAAAGGGGCATCTTTCCTGGCAGTGCAGTTCCATCCTCTCCTGTCCCATAGGTTTGCCGTTAGTCTGAGCCCACAAGCCAATCCAGTGAGCAAACATCACCAAAAACATACTCATTTATATAAAAAGTGGTTTCCACCACCTCTATTAGTTTAATGTAAGGCGAGACAGACACAAGTGTAGGGGTGGGAGCAGCACCAGTTAGCCCAGTTAGACAACAAAAAGGCTCAACAGCTATGCATGTATTTTCACCATTCACATATTCCAGTGCCACCCAGGTGAGACGAAGGTAAACAGTAAAGATGACCTACCTTCTAGCCCTACATACAAATAAAAAGTGGGAACAAAGGAGAAGTGTCATTTACTTAGTCCACAGGAACACAAACGTTAAGAAACGTTTGGATTAGCCACCGAATCTCTGAATTGGGAGCAGCAGTGATGTCTGCTTGTCTGGAAACTCTGAAAAGAGCCCTTGTCTGACTGAATCCAGCAAAATGATGATAAATGCAGCAGAATGGAAACAGTCTCACTGCAAGCTTTAGCTGCAACTAGGAACAAAGTAGAGAGATGATGACTGGAGAGGTGACACCTGGTGCAGGACCTTAAAAAAAAAGTTCTCAGTTAATGCTTTCAGAATTACATTAACAGGTTTCTCCTTTTCCTGAGACCATCACACTAATACCTAGTTCGTAATTAGTTCGTGCTTTCAATGGAGCAGAAGCAGCATCTGCAGCTCCAAATGCAACCCCATCAGGCTTGGCAAGACCCTGTCATGCTGCCCTCAAATATACCGCCACAGTACCCAGCAGATGCATTCAGACAGAAGGGAAGGGCCTTCAACACCAGGATAAGACCAGTTCCTCACCCCCGCGAGGGTGAAAGACACCCATGCAACGAAGGAAACTCATTTGGAAACTCTACACCCTCCGATTCATTTTAGCTTTTTCTCTTGTATTGAACTTACTTGTTCAAACAATGTGCACTAGTTTGCCTTTGCTCCAAAGTTTTCTTGTAAACATTATTAGTAGCACAGTTTGCTAATCTCTTTGCTAATACTGTTTCCAAGGTAGTTATAAAACTATATGTACACTCGACCAACTGAATATAATATAAGCTCCCAAATTTGGTCACTCAAGGACTAAACTTTTGTCTGGAAAACATCAAAGTATGCGTCTACAGTCTCCAGGGACTAACTCATGTTCTGCAACACTAATGACTACATCACAAGAGCATTGTAAGCTCTATTTTGGAACAACAATGAATATTTATCACTTACTATTGACCATTACTCCTCTTCCACTATCCACGATTAAGACAGAGTGCTCTCTCCTAGCCCAACCAAAAGATGCCCCGAATGCAAAAAGACCACCAGGGCTGACGAAATTTATATTTATGACACAGAAAATACATCAACAGGACGTTAGTAAGAGTTTCATCGATTAAATGAACCTGGAACAGGAAGACCAACAAGACTCATAAGGTGGTTGGGTTTTTTTTGTCTTTTCCACATAATTTTGTGAATATTATTTTTCACATTAAAATAACCACTAAACAGTAGAAGCACAAAGCAAAGAATCAAATTTAAATAGCAGTTCTATCATGGAACTTTGGCAATTGTGTGTTAAATTTAATGGAAAAGCTCCTAATTAGCCACAGTTCCTACAGAGTATTCTCCTTGTCATTCCTTTCAAAAGAAGCTGTCCCAGCAGGAATGAGATTGACGCTGTCCTGTGACAAACTACTCAAGTGCAGAGTTGGGATATAGCTGAAGCAACAGATTGTGTGTCACCATCATCACCTCCTAACAAGTTACCAAATTCATTTGCACGTAACCCCAAGGAAAAGTGGTGTCAAGTCAATTGAAAGACTAACTAGAGTTCACATAACGGAAAGACATATTCCCCCTGCTTTTGTAGGCTATTAGAAGAAATACTTTTGTGTTATAAATGATGAGGTATTTTGGTCACTTAAAGTGTAGCTCCCAACTAAACTGAGGAATATTCTTTTCCCATTTCCCAGAGTTTGTATCTGTACCTGGCTGAAACCCACAAGATGCAGGCACGCGTTCTTGGTTTGTTTTTCAATGACACAGGCACCACTTTATAGCCAGAGACCATCAACACAACATCAGCCCATTCAAGGTATACAGCGTACCTGCCAAACGAACCAGCAGCCGCCTAGGTTTAGGATTGGTTGCAGCAGTCCAAAGTTCTTCTTAAAATGGATTTCAGCACAGGCTACTTACTTTGCCCACTTCACTGTCACTCATACTCGAGCTGTTGGGGAAAAATGCTCTCGGGTATGCCCACATGTATTGCAACTGCACTCGAAAGTCCTGAAGATATATCCTCAGGGAGTTTTCACGTTCAGAATCTCTGGTTGGTTCCCCCCCAATGTCACTCAGAGCCCACAAATGAAGTTACACACCATTTCCTGAGTAGTCCTTTCCTCCACAATTCCAGGCTTTTCAATTCCTTAGTCATCACAATCGAGGCCACAGACAGCGAGAAAACACTCATGGATGTATTGAAACCTTGAGCTGGCCTTCCCGTTTTCAAAATGGAAGCTAACATTACCAAAAAACTCAACAGATCATACTTCAGGCTTTTAAAAGCTGAATTTTTCCTCTATTCAGATTGAGATCTCCCAAACAAGCTGGTGCAAGTTCCACTCTGGTGCTTGTAGATTACTGTAATTATTGTCTTATGCAGCTAAACTGGGTTTTTTCAAGCAGCATGATATTCTCATACTTGAAACAAAACAAAACAAAAAAAAACATTTAGAGAAGGAACATCAGAGCCACGATTCATTAACTGTTATCAAAGGAATCAAGTAGAGCAGCAAGGCCAACCCATCTGTTTCGGAAGGTATCAAGAGATTACTCCTTCAGCTACAGTCGGAAGGCATCAAAACGTTCACGTAACGCCACCAGCCATTTCCTAGATTTGAAATGTAAGGTACACAAAAGTTTTCCAAGTTCCTCTGACTATCCAAGTCGCCTTAAAATTCATGTTGCAGCAGCTAGCCCTGTCCTATCCACTTTCCTTTTCCAGGTGGGTGTGCTAAAGTCATGAAGCCTGTGTACTCATACCAGAACATTAACACTACTGCTTTTCACTTCAGTCATCAAAAAGTTCCAAAAAGTTACTTTGAAACTTAGCCTCGATTAACAAGCAAAACCCTAGTTAACCGATGACTATTTACCTTAAACCAAAGCAAAACTAATGTATTTGAAGCTCATCCCACAAATGCCAGAAAAAGCTAGCAAGGCCCTGAACCACCACCTGTACTAAATGGAAAAGTAAATTCTGTATCACAGATTTATTTCGTTTCAGCATTTTGTTTCTAACTAGGGTTCCCCAAAGTGGGGGGATGAGAAACAGAACAGAGTATAGAAAGAACTCCGCATTAAGAATGTATCAGAAAAGTGAGAAGCTGAAAACTCCAAACAAAGTGGAAGCTGACGCTAACATCAATTCATACTTAGCACTTATTTTCGAAGAGGTTTCAAGTTCTGTTCTCTGAATCAGTTCCTTCATTCTCCGTAAGCTGCACAGACTGCCTAAATACTACTGAAATAAGCACTTCAGAATTATCAAGCACTATTGAGAGAGTAGTAATCCTCCTCCTTCAGAGAGAAGTTTAGTCATGGTTGGAAAATGAAAATTGACCATTTAATCCCAGAGATTTACACTGCATTTCTAACTCAGATCTCAGTGTTGTAGAAGCTTAACAGAACCATTGTCTGACCATGCTGAGAACTGTGTGGAAAAAGGGGCTAAGGCTGCTGCAGCTGTACTTCCCGACGTCAAACAGATTTATATGCTATTCGATAGGATCATTTTCATTTTACATTGTCCACATACCGTATTATAAAAATATAGCCTTTCTTTTAAGTTAGATACTTGGTGATCTCTGCTCCATTTAGTCTTAATGGATGATCATTCTAGTCTGAACTTCCTGAAAAAGTGAAAAGAACCTGTAGTCTAAACACTTTTTTATAGAAAGAATGGCAATCAGGTTCACTTGACGATTTACTTCAAAGAAGCAAAATAAGTTTACTTGAAACATCTTATGGTTTTCCAAAGAACAAAGTTTAATACAAGAAAGCATTACACAATTACCCTTAAATAAACGTACTGACAACATCAGTCTGTTTTGAAAGCCCTGTAATTCTGTCTTGGTATTTGATTTCCTCTTGATGATTATGGCAGAATACCAAGGTGTTACGAGGTTTATTTCGGATGAGCAAAAAGCAAACAGAACATCTACCGTCTTCTCCCCACACTCCAGTCTCAAACCTCCTTCCCACCAGAAAAATCATTTAGTTCCCTTTGTTTGCTCTCCCTCCTCCTGCATACTCTTTCCATAGTGACCATTCCCAAGCCATTCCCCAAAACCTATGGGTGAAGAGTAAACCGTATTCTTATATGGCAAGAGCCAGCTCCACCATCCACAGAAATAAGAGAAGGAAGAGCCTGACAGATGCTGTCCATGTGGCTAGAAGGGTAGCCTAACCTCACACTCCCAAATCACAAACTGCAAGGCCAAAAGGGTGCTCTGTTGAACCATATTTAGAAAGTGTTGAACCACTTTAAAAATACTTCCAAATTTTAATTTGATGATTAGGAGGCTTAAAGAGGCGTTCAGCTGACAACAGTCCAAGAAGTGTTGTTAACTACTGGTCTTGAAATCAGAACACCTGACTGCTACCTTGAGGACTTGGACTCTACTTCAAGTTCTGCAAATTTGCCCAGAGCCATCCAGCAGACAAGTGTTTCAAGTGCTTAAACTCAGCTTCCCCTACTACAAGATGGAGACACTCACTTTCCTTTCTAAAGCACACTAAATTCTACTTCTAAAAGCTCTATACCTTCTGCATATAAAAAAATATTACAATAACTAGTATTGCTTAGGCAGCTTAAAGGAAGAAATCTCAGATTTTTTGCTGTTTTCACAAATGGCTTGCTTAAAAGCATCTGCTACTACTTTACATCAGTACAGTAACAAACAGATTACTGGCAGTACCAAAATAAGCATTAAAACCTCTAAAATAAGGCTCCTTATTTCTAAATGTGTACAGAAAAACTCATCACACTCCTTTCACTTAGATAACATCAACGAGAGAAAAGCTTCTGAGCTTCGACTTCCTTGCAGTTAATCGGCTCCTGCAATACACATACATGCTCCTAAAAATGGACTAAAAAAAGGAAATTAGTCAACAATTTTCCCGTTCATTAACAGAAGCAAAAGCCCTTCATGGAATAGCGGCATTCTTAAAAATAAGAGTCATTGTGTGTGCGCACTTACGTGCATATTAAGCTTCTACTCCAAAAAAAAGGTCTGAAAATTCAGAAGTAACTCTTGTTATCTTTAACTTGCACAGTTCCCTTTCCTTTAATTTTCTATGAAATCTCACAGAGCCTCAAAAATCCATGCCCACATAAGAACGGAGACAGTCCTACAGAAAAACTCAGGCAGGAAAGTATCAGGTTTTTTTTTTTTTTTT
>VYZM01001441.1:222869-331515 GCA_013398915.1 Dromas ardeola
AGGCCCTACCCGGGGAGGGAGCACCGCCGCCCCGCTCCGAGCGGCGAGGGGGCGCCGCGGGGTCGGGGAGGGTCGGGGAGAGCCGGGAAGGCGCCCCCGAGCCCCTCGGCCCCGGTTCAGCCGGCGGCCGCCTCCGGTGCCGCTGAGGCGCGGGGGCACGGCGGAGCCCCCGGCCCCTTCAGTCAGGGAGCGCCGCCGCCTGCGGAGGGAGGTGCCCACCCCGCCCTCTCGCCCCGCTAGAGCCGCGTCTCATTGGGCGGCGGGAGTGTCGGTCAACGCCTCCTTCATCCAATTGGAGAAGCCGACATGTGGGGCGGGGCTAAGCGGGCGGCAGGGCTCAAGGCGAGGCGGTGCCGGGAGGGCCAGCGATGGGGCGGGGACGGGGGCGGAGCTTCCCCGCGGGAGGCGGGGGCTGCACCAATCAGAGGCGAGAGGGCGGGACTCCGAACGAGGTGGTGTCGTGGGGGGCGGGGCCTGGGCCTCGCTTTGGGAGAGGGCGGGCCCGCCGCGCGGGGCGTGACGTCACGTGAGGCGGGGCCGAGGCGGCGGGGCCCGCCCGGGGCGGACGGTGTCGGGTCCGTTGGCGGCCGCCGGGCAGGGGGTTAGAGACGGGCCGGGGGAAAACCAAACAGCGGGGGTTACTGCGCACTGCAGCAGCGCGGCCGTCAGGCTGCAAAAGTCACGCAGAGACATGAATCGCGCGGTCGGCGCGGCGGAGGGGTGTGTGTCCGCCGGAGGGGCCCGGACGGGCCGGGGAGGCGGGCCCGTGCCAGCATCGTGAGGGTCGACCAGGCCGAGAGCGGCGTCCTGCACCTGGGTCCCGGCAATCCCCAGCACAGATCCAGGCTGGCGGAGAATTGACTGAGAGCAGCCCTGAGCAGGAGAAGGACGTGGGGGTGCTGGTGGATGAGAAGCTCCACACGCCTCGGCAATGTGCGCTGGCAGCCCAGAAACCCCCCCGCAGCCCGGGCTGCATCCCCAGCAGCGTGGGCAGCAGGGCGAGGGGGGGGATTCTGCCCCTCTGCTCCGCTCGGGGGAGACCCCCCTGCAGTGCTGCCTCCAGCGCTGGGGCCTCAGCACAGGAGAGACACGGAGCTGNTGCTGTGAGGACAGGCTGAGAGAGTCGGGGGGGTTAGCTTGGAGAAGAGAAGGCTCCGGGGAGACCTTAGAGCCCCTTCCAGTCCCCAAAGGGGCTACGAGAAAGATGGGAAGGGGCTTTTTACAAGGGGATGTAGTGATAGGACGAGGGGTAATGGCTTCAAATTGGAAGAGGGGGGATTTAGATTAGATACCTGGAAGAAATTCTTTGCTGTGAGGGTGGTGAGCCCCTGGCCCAGGCTGCCCAGAGCAGCTGTGGCTGCCCCATCCCTGGAGGGGTTCAAGGCCAGGTTGGACGGGGCTTGGAGCAACCTGGGCTGGTGGGAGGTGTCCCTGCCCAGGGCAGGGGGGGTGGAACTAGATGGTCTTTAAGGTCCCTTCCAACCCAAACCGTTCCATGATTCTATGATAAATGTGTCATCACACAAGTACATGCAGTCAGAGCACTTCCAACACCCATAGTGTCTTATTAAAGCTGTTTTTAAAACCATACAAGGATTTGCCTCCGCAGCCTGAGGCCTGGCTGCCCCGGGGAGCTGCTGCCGAGCGGCTTCGGCCTGTCATGGCAGGGGCTGGGGTCCAGCCTGGGCCCGGGGAGCGGCGTGGAGACTCTGCCCTCAGCCGCAGCACGTTGCAACGCTCTGCAAGGAATTCAATTTCTTGAATGATGTTGGGTGTAATTGCTTGTAAAGCATATTGAAGCAATCTAGTGCTGGGCCGATGATGAGGCGGGGATTAAAGAACCAAAGTACACATCTGAAAGAAAATCCCCTCGGTCTCCTGATTAGGTACTGGAGGAAAAAAAGAACATTTTTTGGAAGCAGCTGGTATGCCATCACCTAGCAGTGGCTGGGATCCCAGACCTTCTGGCTGCAAAATGAAATTATAAAAGACAGGCACGTGTCCTCAGTTCTATGAGATTACATGGTCCTTTCTGTATTACTTCTTTTGTCTGTGCCTCCCATTATTCATGCCATAAACGTCTAATCCAGTTTAAGCTTCAGATAACTTATTCTGCCCCAGGCCTGTACCAAACACTGGGGCAAGTGACACAAATTGTCAGAGAGCTGAGGGATACGACTAAAATGACTGGGATTTCATAGAAAGTTAAGGATGTTAAGAAGCCTGAAGATGTCCCAAAAGATGAGGGAGTCACAGATTTAGAACAAAACCAAAAACAATTAAACAAAACCTTACGTGGGAGTGAGAACACTGTGTGAGTATTAATCACAGTGAGATGCTGTTCTCAACACTTCCCCAAGGAGCAAATCTTTTTCTCTTTAGCAAGAAGAGACACTTAAAAACATCTTTAGGTATCGCAGAAGTCAGGAGGAGAGCAGTACAGGACTCTTAGCCATAAGCCATTCACTACAGCACAGAACCATTCTTGAGAAAGTTACTTTCTCCTCCAGGATCTTACCCTTTGATTGTAATTTGAGATGCGGCAGCATCGGCTCATTCCACGTATAAAATAATGCTGTAATTCACGATTTTCCCCACCGGATGTCATCATTGCCCCACCAGAAGCCGGTCAGACCAGCGGGATGGAGACAAACAAATCAACCCCCGAGCCCCCCATACTCTGCAGGTCTGATTTTCGCAACAGCTGAGCACTCAGGACCCGCTGGAATCCACAGATGCTGAGCTGCCTGCAAATCAGACCCTATGTAACTGTGAGGTGCCCAGACTGGTATTTTCTGATTAGCTCCGTTACTCCTGCTTCACTAGCTTTGTCTGTACCCTACTTGAGGTCCTCTTCAGACTCCTGAGGTTCTAAGGGGTTTTGGCAGAGAATTCAAACAACTATGAAGCCCAGCTCCTGTGATGGACCTGCTTCGTCTGTAAGGGAGAGTAAAATTATGGTATACAATAAACTAATCAAACAAATCAGTCGCCAGACATCCTTAGTTCTCTATGCATTCATCCATGAAAGCAGCTTTCAACAGCTCACATCTAATTGTCAAAAGGAAAAGGTCCACCCCTCCCTCTCTCCCCCGCAGCACTGTTGTTCCTCATCTAATCATTCAGAAGCTGTTCTAAAAACAGAACAAAACAGAATTTTGTTTACTAGGGCAGATCTGCAGCAGTATGCCTTCTGTTGCTCTGCTGAGGGACTGGGCAGAACCTCACAAATGCACGTGATGATCCCTATTGATGTTTCTGCAGATGTTTTGTTATGAGCATAAGCCATAGGTGTAGGCACCCCAGTAAGAGCTTTAAAAGTGAGGCTCGTACTCATCTGAATGCCTTCCCTTTCTCTGTTTCCTTAGTATCTGCCCAGTTCCATGCTTCAAGATTTCCAGTTCATCTCCCTTCTTTGGGCTTAGACTGAAATTAAAACAATTTATATTGATACAAAAGAAAATAATATTAATGATTTCATTTTTCTATTCCTTCTTTTACTTTCTCAGTTTTCCAGCTTTACCATTTTTCCATTTCCACTCTGTTTTCCTTTTCCCCATCTCTGCTTCTTCCTATAATTCCTGTTCTCTTTCTGCTGAGATGAAGAAATACTTGTTCAGCTGCTTCTGTTTCTCCTTCAGCTCCCATAGATACAGAGAGAGGGAGAAGGAGACTGAAAGATGGAAGAAAATAGAGGACTGGAGGGTAGAAAGAAAGAGACAATGAGGGCCACATTATTTTCATTTCCCCTGTTGGCTGCAAAACAACCGAATTATGAGCAGAAAGACAGGGAGCTCGTGCGGGGAAGGCTGGAGCACGAACTTTTGAGGCCCTGGCCCTGAAAAAACACAGCAGAACATTAAAGCTGAAAAGCTGTATGGCAGTCGAAGAAGCTAGTGGACTGCTTGTACACAAAGACCTTATTGCAGATGGGAGTGACATCTGGGCAGCTCCGGTAAATGAAGAAGTAGTTGTGGAAAAAGCACTGATAGAGAGCTCCAGCCAGTAAGTCTCATTTTCTGCTCACAGAAAGGCCAGGGGAGGACATGGCCTCACTGATGAATGCTGGCACAAAGTCTGTGAAATGGTGTCTGACCTTGGTTCTGTCTACCTGTTTCAAGCCCCCCTTGTTTCTACCTGGGTCAAGCATGGAACGGATATATGGATTTAGCCCTTGGAAGGATGCAGAGCTATCGTTTCAGTGTCTTGAAGCTTGTAGTTGACTAATCCCAAAGTCTTCCCAAGTCCCCACCTGGATGATGGCCCATTCTTCACCCAGTCCGCTGTGACCTGTAGCTTAAAGCCTGTGTTCTGTCCTCTGAAAGTGTATTATCAGCATCAGAGGAGGAGGCAGAGCGCGAAGGAGGTGCCACCACTTCATCTGAGAATGCAGCTAACGGACCCTAGAAGTTTGCCCATACCTGGGACATGGCTGCTGTTTTCCTGAGTGCTGCCAGACACTGTCACTGCCAGGAAGAACATTTTGTTCAGTGAAACTGGGAAGCAAATAAACAACAAGGGGGATATGCCTACCGCCACGCAGCAATATCAGAGCTCGTGCTAATGTAATTTAAACTTCAGAGTTTAGGCAAGAACCTGGGAATCTTGTCAAAAAAGACGGCAGCCAGAAAAAAGTATGCACTAATGGCATCACCTGAGTTGATAAATCATCCACCTTCTCCTTTCTGACCACCGTGCTAGATGAGCAAACTGAGTCAAAATATCGAACTGTTGCTACCGCAGGGCAGAAGCACTCCTGGCTTAGTCTGACTTATTTAAAGATGTTGGGGCCCTTGAATTGCTTGTTGTGCATTCAGATAGCAAAGCTTGTAGATCTGAAGATTTATGATCTAAACTCCTTTTGCTTCTTCGACGTTGTTGAGACTGTGACTCTCTTTGCCTGAGGAGGTGCTGCAGTTTATACGCACTTGAAGCCCTTACCTAAACTGGTAGTTTTGTCATGTTAAAAGAGCCATATTCTGCTTATTGCATTCTCTGAGGTTTTATATGGCTTGTTCAATGGCCTTCTCTCTGCACACTCCCCATGGCAGAACGAAAAGTGGAGGCAGACAAAGCGAATAATGTTCTCCTGTGGAGGAAAGAAACAAGAACAGTTCAAACAGATCAACTATTTTCTAGTAACATCATTAAGCATATGGGAAGCTTCCAGTACTAATGTATTATTTTTTTGCTATAGGTGTTGAGACCTTGGCTGGATGTTTTCTGCAAGGCTTTATGACCCCTATTGCAATATGCGCTTTCTCAGGGATCCCAATTCTTTGAAGTGATTGCAATCTTAACTCCCGTGAAGCCAAAGAAAACTGAAGTAGTGAGGCATCTCTCAAGAAAAAAACCACTTACTAGTGAATTTGTATCTCAGTATTGGCCTCGTCCCTTTTGACATTGCTTTGATGTACAGTTGTTTGGGATACGCATCCTTTTTTTTGATCCAGATTTACCTAAACTCATTGAGCTTCCAACTACCAACATCAAGACGTTAAAAATTAGGTCCAGACAAAGAACTAGAGAACCACGAGCAGCCTTGTAATGGTAAGACTGGGAGAGAAATGGATAACCAAACAGTGCTGTCGAATTATAACTGCTTGATTTCAGTGTATTCTGATTTTTAATTACATTTTTTTTCCCCTTTTGCTAGCTCTGTGAGAACAGAGGCTGCAGATGTTTGGTTCATACTGTTTGTGAATTCACAAACGTGGATTTTTTTGCAGTGACCCAGCCCAGCTGCCACTAAGCAGTAAAAATGCCAAATTATGCCAAAGCAAAGTATGCCGGCTTCTTTTATTAAATTTGTAGGCACCCTTTTTTCTTTTCCATGTGATATTAACATCTTCTGTCCCACAGAGGATACATTACTCATATACATAAAATATGTGAGTCGTGACACTTCACGTAGTTAATTTTCACTATTTTCAGACTGCTTGACAGTAGCCTGTTCTCCTTCATTACACACCAGTCAACGAGTGGATTAGTTTACTTTCAAAACACAAAACCTCATATTAATCCCCAAACAATTAATTATTGAGAGAAGACAAGCATATTTTTTAACCCAGCCTGTGACTTTTCTACTTATTCCATGCAACAAGGCATGATCTGTGTAATGCCAGGCACGTCCTGCCACGTGTCCTGCAGGCTCTGAGTTCTTAGCGTGAAGTTCCCGTGATTGCATGCAGGGAGGATGCACCTTGCTCTGAGGGTGCGGAGAGATTGGAAAGTGGGGTACTGCTCAAAGGGGTTTCCTTAAAGGACACAGAAACTGGGCCGGTGGGATCTGAGCGGGGCGATGTCCAACAGCCCTTGCTTTTGGACAAAAATACGTCTGTCCAAAATAGGAGAATACGTCTCAATCTGGAGACGTTTTGCCAGAGCAGAACGGGAAGAACAGGCACGTGCTGGCTCGAGCATGTCTCCTTGGCGTACACATAAACTCTGGCATCTCAGAAACAATTTAAAAGCAAACATAAGTCCTGAAAGTATTTGGACCTCCGATTTGGAGTACAAAAGACTCAGTAGTAAGTAGTTTTGTCAATTCAGGCGTGTGTTTTGTTTAGTTGTCTGTGTCATAAAAAGTCATCAGAAAATAAGATAAGTGACATAAAGAGGGGGGGGGAAAAGGCACAAATCTATAAAGTGCAAAAACAAAGCCAAAGAAAATGGAGCGCCCTGAGACCTAACATATTTGCTGCCAAGCTATGTCCATTTTTTCTGCATTGTTTTTAAAATGACTTTTCATCTGGTGATGCAGAGCCAAATATCTCCACGGGTAACATGTAGCTCCCCAAACTCGTAGGAAATTAGCAAGCCTTAATAAAATTTATGCATGGCTTGCTATTGCAGTTCCACATCTAAAGGGAAAACAGATGTTCTGTTTAGTTATTCTCTTCATCTCCAAAGGAAAGCTGTTGGTTACAGGGTTTGTTTTTTTTTAAACAGTCTGGTGCTGAAAAGGTTACAAATGATGCAATTTTTACAATCCTACTCCAAGGCTCTCTGCTAACCTGAATTGCTGAGGTGACACTTGCAGATGCCTGTCACCCACTTACCAGCCTCATATTTCTTAACACCTACACTTTAGGATGAATAAATAGCAGAGAGTCCGCAGCATTTGCCTGAGCCCATTAACGGGCTGGCAGGCCAGGCTTCCCAGCCCTCTGGCTGAATTCATTGTGAAGTTTCTGGGCCCAGGTTAGTTTCAAAGGAGAGGCAGAATGGATGCACCTCTGAAAAGCCTGCTATTAGAGATGGCGCTAAATGGGTCTCTCAAGGCTTCGGCATGAAGAAGAAAAATCCCGATTCCTCACCTCCTTCACCTGGCTCCCTTCACTTAGCACATGTTGTGCATTCTGCCCACATCATTTTCCACTACACATTGCAGATGGGCGATCTTTTCTCTTTCCATTTTTACACAAATATTTCTCAAGATGTGCAAAAACATTGGCACTCAGAGCGAGTGTTTGCCATCTGAGAGAGCTTGCCACTGCAAACACGTCTGCATGCATCCACATACATCTGATATTCATTCTTTGCTTTGCAGATGGGTGTCAAACACAGAGGCTTTCAAAATGCTAATTCATTGGGCTGCTCTATTTGTTTGTTTCTACAACATGATTATTCATTGCTCCCCGAATGGGGGGATCCCAGGTCTTCTTTATTCCTCTAGACATTAATACAAAAAGTGGGCCCTTGTCAACAAAAAAATTGCCCCAAAAGAACAGCAAGTGCAATAAATTGTGGCCATTGGCTTAATACCCTTTCAAAGTATTTATGCAAGCAATCCTTTTTAGCTTGCGAATATTCACGGTCTTACAGATAACATGAAAGGATAAACACTCACGTGCACACCTAAATGTGGCTAGTAGCTAAGTTAGGAATTATTAGTCTCCAAAAACGGAGAAGGAAGGGACTCTGTCATTTAAAGAAACGATAGCAAATGATGCAAAACCCAGGTGGCAGGAATGCAGAGAAGAGCTGGCAGGAACTAACCAGATGAGTGATCAGCATTTTATTCAGACGGTGTTTCAGCGTCCACCCAGAGGAGATTAAGTATCCTGTCCTCTCAGTGCAGAGAAGGAGAAATAAATCAGGTTTTACCACAAGCGGGGTGGCAGGGAGTTAATTAGGAATGGAAAAAAATATATTTCAGTTCGCAAAGGAATAAAAAATGAGCAAATGAAGGAAGTAAAATAGACTGAAAAACATGTTGGAACACACCTGGGAAACAGTGACGGAGGATGCTGCTTGGGGAGCCGGCAGCCACAAGGGACTGCACACAACGGGTGACTCGACAGCTCCGCCAAAAGCTGCAATCCAGGAGCCAAATGCTGTTGCTCCGAGTTGTCATACGAAGCAGACGTTTTCCATGCCCCGTCTCCTGTCAGAGTCTCTCCAACAACAAAGCGTACGAAAAAGGCAAGGCTGCGTAAAGAAATAAAAGGACCTTAGGTTTCCTCTCAAAGTAGTTTTTAAAAAGCACAACCCTCATTAAAGTCAACAGGAATTGCTCCACATCTCTTGTAATTTGCCTCCCTGGATTTGTGCAAAACTAGGATATGACAGATTTTGCTATTAAAACAAGCAAAACTACACAAGAGAATTAGCAGAAGCCACAAGATGCGGAACAGAGGTGAAGCTACCTTGTTGCCCCATATTCAGTGACTTCCATTAATGATTTACCAGTAAAGCTCAATTAAGTGAGTAGTAGATACCAATACAGGATCTGTGCTGTGTTGCTGGAGCACGGGCACATGGACACATTAAAGCACGAGAAACTTTCAGAGGCAATGCAGCATTTTTTTTTGCCCCCCGTTCCAAGCTGAGGTTAAATGTGTCTGGGGCATGAACGTCTCTCATCCTAATGAAGATCAAATCCAAACTAAGAGCCAAGTCCCTGCTTCAGTCAGCTGAATGTCAGCACTGGGTTTCTAGGAGGGGTGAAGACTTCTGTTATTGCACTGGGTTGAAACCCTGGGTACCAGTGGGTTTGGGGGCATCTTGCCTTGCAGGAGGCAAAGTCCTGGCTGCCAGCTGATGGGTGATATGTTCCCTCTGTGGAAAATGGCTCAAGTCCGGCTGCGTGCCATTCCAGATCTGCTGACGTCCCCTTTTTGCCGAGAATGCCATAGGTTGCAGATCACTGCTCAAGAGGAAAGGCTTGTGTGTGAATGAATGCATGACTATGGCTTCTGGCTGAAATAGTTAATCAATGTTTAAGTGACTTTCTGCCACCGGTGAATATCAACTTTCCTCATTTTGGGTAAAAGCTGGGAGTCACATTTCAACAATATATTCAGAGAGCTTCAATATATTCAGAGAGCATCAATATATTCAGATAGCATCCGATGATGCAAGAGCACAGTCTGTGGTCAATCACCATTCCAGTAATTTAGGAGAGTGCAGGAGAAGGAGTGCTGGCTTTTGACTGTCTCCATGTTTGTTATTTATACACCATGTCATTCTGAGCTTGTTGTTTGCTTGTAGCTTTGGGCTGACAGTTCCCTGATTCCAAAGGCAATTCAGCCCCTGACATAAAGCAGAAGAACAATGCACAGTTCCTGTAAAACAACAGTGCTCCCCCCGCTGCTGTCAGAATGCAGGGATTAGATGCAGAATAATGCAGTCCCTGATCAAACCTGCAGCTGTAATTCAACCTCTGGACACTGCTGATGCCATAAATTTGTGCAGAAAGTGCAGCTCAAGCGATTTGTGAACAAGAGCTGGTGAGTCCAATTGAATTACAGTTGTGGGAGCAGCCGGGATCCCCCTGCACCGAATCATTACTAATGAGAGCCAGAGAATGATTACTTACAATTTTAATGAAATTGAATTTTAATTTATAACCTTGGCTAGAAGAGAAGGTGGAAGAAACACACAATGAATATTTGTGGGTGACAGGGCAAAAGTACAACCAGAAACCCAAAATGAACGGAAGGAGAATGCATCCTCCTGGAAGAGACAAGATAACATTTTATCTTCGAAAATAAATTCTTATTTTAGCAAGCGGTTGTGATACAGTGAGCACTGAAGAAAGCTCCTCTATACCACAGTTCTGATGATGAAAGAGCTCAGAAAGAAAATGCTCAAATATGTTTTCTCCAATCCATTTAAGAGACTCAGAAGAAGGGGAACTCTTTAGCTGATTTTCAAGCTATCACAGCCCATTGTTTTGGCCTGAAATCCGCAGAATGGTAACCACAAGCACCACTGAAATATTATAGCCAAATCATCACATGGAACCCTTTCTGCGCAAGTCTTCCAGTATCAGCACTGAGTGGTTATTCACTATTGGAAGGAAAAGCATAATTAACACTAAATACTGTTTTAAATAAAATCATGTTTCTTGCGGTTTCCCGTGTTGAGGTATCACTCTGCTATTTTAATATCCTTTTTAATATTGCACTGTTTCTACTGGGACTACAGTGAGGCATAGGGAGGCTAAGAGAAGCGGTTTATGAAGTTCAGCTCCGATATGGAAATGCGTAGAGAGAAATGGGAAAAAACAGAGAACTTGAGTAAGGAACTCAAAATGGATGAATAAAAGGAGCACCTGCAGCTCACAACACTGGCCACACAAGTTTTGTAACTCATACCATGAATCTGCAATTCAGGAGTGATTAGAGAGGTGTGGGATGTGTGGTGGAAGGTCTGAGACTCGGGGCGTGCGGGAAGGGTCACACAAATCAGGCGAGTACTGGAGAGGTGCTGAAAAACGCTCAGGCTTTTGACTTTACATTTATTTTACAGAAGGTAAATCAATATCTCTTCACCCCAGTGCACTCGTATCATATGGCTTTCTGTTACAAGGTGACCAGGGCTCGAACATGTCTCTTCTGAACTGAAAACAGCTTAATCCACAGAGATTTTTTTCTACAAAATGTCTAAAGCGCTGTATTACCTCATGCCACGGAGTGATGGGACGCAGCCCAGTATTTTATTGTACACCTCGGGAATCAGCAGCTAGAAACTATTACTACACGAATAGTAAAACATGCAAATTGAGTGGGAATTCAGTGCTATTTGCATATATTAAACTATTTTGTTAAAACGAATAGTATTAAAATGAGATTTGCTATTCAAGAGAGGATTTTCAAAGCGACAGGGTAGTTCTACTGGGAGAAACATTATAAAAAGATGTGGCTAATACTGAAGGGTTATTCTCTTCTTCTGTCTGTCACAAAATTATTTCACATAAAAGTGTATTGTCATGCACACTCATTTACTCACACTCCCATGGCCTAATTGATTTTGGGAAGCGAAGCTATGTCACGTCACCACTGGAGGGAGACATCATTCTTTTAAAATGCTGTAAAACTGCTGCTGCCATAAATGCACTTCAGTAAAATGGGGTGAAAAAAATAATCTTAAGAAATACAGCTGCTGAATTTGATCCAGGCTGGACACAGTAAATCACAGGTTCTAATAACAATAATAATACAGCATGAACGAAACAGTGCCAGATTAACAAAGATACTTAAATGTTTCCACTCTGATCAATACTGCTCAAGTGAATCCTATCCAGGCGTCTGAACTTAGTCCAGGTTAAATCCACCACCAGCATCTGTATATTCTCCTCCCTTCTTCCTCCCCCCTCCCATCACTCACAAGCTGTGCTTGCAGAAACCCATTTGTGATGTTAAAGGCTCAGGCAGATATTTCCTAACCCTTTATCTGATGGTGACCTTAAGTGTGACCAAAAAATGTTCCTGTAGATGGCATTATTTTAGTTTTCACTTAACCCTCAGTGGCCTAGTGGCCTATTTTACAATCATTCAATTACCCCTACCGCTGCTGAAAAAACCCAGCGAGAAAATAATTATTTGGTGCAGCTCAAGGTCATCAGCTGGAGGAGGATGGGGAACCATCAAACAAGCTCCAAGTCATACCACTCAGCCAGCGTCGGACAACTGACAAGTGTATGGATGTACTTCAGAGAGGGGCCAGGGCACTACAACTCAGCTCTAAAACCCAAAAGCTTCTGCTAATAGAACAAAAGAAGCAGTCCTGCTAGTGAAAAAAAAAAAGAGTAATTCTACCTGATGTCGTGTGGCACGTTCCCAAAGAGGACAGCGTTGCACATGTCTCTATAGACTCATTCTGTTGTGCGGTGCACGTGGGCTCACAGATGTGTGTTTGGACATGCACATACATTCACACTTTCTGCTTATATTACAAAACAGCGTCTCAGCAAGACAAAACACGTGATAAGAAAGAAATTCCTGCGTGAGGGACTCCCACATTTCCAGTAACAGTGAAGAGCCCACGGAAACTTTCAGCTCAGCTGACTATTTGTGGTTTCTGTTTTGAACTTTATTAACGACACATGCTACCACCTGCTAGCTGCCTCCTCACTCCTGAATTAGGCTAATTATAAAATTAATGTAGAAAACAAAGCTTTTTAAATAAATATAATCTCAGCACCTCCCCACGCAGCTGCATCTCACACCTACAGTTGCAGCCAAACCATGGGTTTCCTGTTGTACTCATTGAACGGGGAAATTTCAGAATAAATATAGATCAAGCACTTATAAATCTCTAGAGTGAAATCCTTGCTGTGCTGAAAATAGGAGCTTCACCACAGATTTTGAGAGTTTTTTCAGGCAGCTTTTTTTTGGTTCTCAGTGCGCCTTGTTTATGGAAAGGAGACCATTAATGCAATCTTACAGCATGTGCCATCCTTTGTCTTTTTGTTGACCCATGCGTCAACTTCCATAAACCACCACGTACCTCCTGACAGTAACCATCTGGACTCCCCTGATGTTTCAGATGTGCTGGCTGAAGTTTGCAAGATCCGGCTTATGAACAGTGACCTAAGACATTAGAAATGAGCTAGGAAGAAGCAGGAAAAAACATCATCATCATCATCATCTCCATTGATTTTACTGCAAGACAAAACCTCATCCTGGAACCACCCAATGGTCCAAGCCTAAGCACATGCACGTGCCTGTCCTGGATGCCCTTTCACTGTACCTTCTGCCTGCTTTAGCTACAGCAATGGTTCTGGGCAGCGCTGAGAATTTGTAAGATGTCATCCTGGAGATGTAATTTTCAGATGTGCTCAGTATCTATGATTCTCATGGATTTCCCTAGGACTCCACCTGCAGGACTTCACACGCTGGTGGAGTCTAATTATCACAAAATCTCCATACGCTGTTTTATAGCGAAGGTCATGGCTTAGTTGCTGGAAGAACCTACTGTTCTGACTATCATAATAGAAATAGCAAGAGCTAAAAAGAAGAGAAATTCAAATATGTACCCCTACTCCACAGTGCAGTTCAATCTTCCTGAGGCATACAAAGTAAATAGTAGTAATAAAATGTGATAGGAAAATCAATCGGAACAAATGAAGCACTGTCTGTGCTGTATTCCAGCTTCTCCGTCCCATTGTTACCACTTTGATTAATAAACAGCAATCTGATAATGAGCAAATCAGCTCAGCACCAGGATATGGCGAAGTAAATGCTGCAGACGTGCTACAATGACAAAGCTAAATCTCACCAGCGTTGACAAAGGTTGTCTTTGGACGACTGGGTGGCCGTTCCAGGAGGCTGGTCGGAGAAAGACCACTACTACATCCACAGGGCAGGCAGCGCTTGGAGGGCAGAGCGGTGTGGGAGAGGGGCTGTTGTAAGCCACTGGATTCGATGTTATATTTATAAACATGCACTTAGAACCGAGCATCAATTTTTCACATTCATTTAATAGAAGTTTACACCACTGGCTTTCTCTAGGGCACAAAAATGAAGGCAACAACCAAAAATTGGCTCTTAAAACAGTATTTTAACAATACAGTAATGTTATTATAAAGAACTCCACCTAGGTCAGAGTCGATATCCAGCTTAGCTCCTTCTGGTGCATATTCAGCCAGAACGGAAAGGTAATGAAACTGTCTCCATTTATGCCAGGAATAAAGAGGTTTAATTATGAGTTATTCTTTATTTCTTATCATGATTATTTCTTTCCTGAACGTTCCGGATGTCCCCATGACCACAGCTAGAGGTTGCCTTGTGTAGCCCTTCCTGAGCACTGTCCTGATGTGTCCTGGTGCCTTCTTAAGCACTATGTTAGGAGTTACTCTCTGAATACTACTTTTTGAGCAGGGGCTTGAACTTCAGCAAGTTTCAGTGCCTGTTTCTCTTTCCTTGCTGTTTTGCTAATGCCTTGGTAGATGCAATCACTGCAGGCTGTGCCAGAGATCCTTGTAAGTTCCCCACTTCTGTGAGCAAAAATTATCAGATTCACTGACATTTCAGACAGAGAGACAAGGAGAAGTGTACATAATTGATGTGAGACCACTAGTTGCAGTGAATTTAAATCAGAAAAAGCAAAGTGTTCTCCAAAGGACTGGCTATACCCAACACTTGTCATCAAGAAATGGTTCCAAGATCTGACTGCGGACTACATGAAGGCTTTTCTACCAACTTGTGAAAAAGAAGTTGATGGGACGGAGAATAAAGGAGGAAACAGTCGCATCTTAGTTCTCAGGTAGAATTTTTCCAGATTGCCAAGGCAGCAAAATAAGTATTTTGCCAGTGCCCTGAAAAGTCAGGATGGCTGCTGTATCTGAGGGAGGGACAGGTGGAGTGGTAGCTATTAGTGTTCAGACCGCTTTGCAGCAATTAATGCACGTAGCCTCTGAAAATAGCAAGGGAAGCAAGCTGGGCTTCCAGGGCTCTTCCACGCTCCATCCCAGCTCCATTGCTTTACACTACTTCCCGTTCTCCCCGGTGGAATCAGCCTGGTCCTGGCCCCAGTCCCAGTTCTTCATCCCTGGGATGGTAACGCTCCTGAGGAGGCTGGAGCTGAACTCTCCACGCTGCACTTACCACGCTGACGGGGCTGGGTGTTGCAGGTACGTTACTGTCTGGCGGTCCTGTCTTTTATTTGCCCAGGCATGAAGAGGATCCTATGAAAGAGCCACCTCTCCATCTTTGTCTTTCTGCATCTGCAGTTTGGAAGAAAATCAATATTGCTGTTTGTTGCTAAATTGTCAGACAGCTTTTGATGCTAATATCTGATGAAGCAAACATGCTGTTGTAGATACTTACTCTCAAACAGGTTCTCTATCATCCACCATCTGCTTTTAAAGGGTCTTTTTTCCCCCTTTTTTTTCCAGCGACTAATGGTGCACTTAACCCCAGAGAGCCTCTGATCTGAACAACAGAAAGTTTCTGCAGCAGAGGAACAGAAAAAAGGAGGCGGGGGAGGGAGGGTGGATGAGCTTCCTGTTGTTCTAACTTGGCTGACGGGTAGGGTTCTCAAATCTAACTAGAAATCTCACTGCTTAAGGCAGCCACCACTCAAATCCTTGATGCAGCCGCCAGACTTGCGTTAAGCTCTGGTTCAGAGCCTTGAGACTGGAGCGGCGCAGACCGAGGGCAGCCAGAGCGTCTCCTCGACCCACGCGGACGAGCCGCAGCAGCTCTCTGTCCACTCGCTCTACCTGCACAAAGAGGTTAACAACACTGGTTTGATGAAAAGCATTAGTTCTAGAGATGAGAACCACAGGGATGGGAGGCCTTCTGTTTGCTTTTGCAGGCTCAGAGACAGAGATCAAAATTCACACTAGAAAGAGTCGGGAGAAAGTCCGTGAGAATGGCACAGATTCTTCAGTCTTTGGGTCCAGGCTCATCCCTGAGGGCTAGATATAGTTTTGCATAAATACCAAGTGTGATTTCTGGAAGCACGGCAGAATTCTGCAGTACCTGAAAGCCACGGGAGGAAATTTCCTGTCACAGCCTTCCAGCACTGCGTTGGCTGAATTAGGTTTTCTGTTCAGGCAAGTGTCAGACAGAATGGTTACCCCAGTTCCTCCAGGACTCCCACACAGCGGTGCCAGTGTAACTCCCGCTGTGCCAGGAGGGGTGTCCCGGGCGATGGCTCTACTGCCATCCAAGCTGCCAGAGCCAAAGAACCATATTCACTGTGCTTGAACCAAAATCACACCGGGATTTGGGCTCTAAAGTCAAAAGGCATATGGCGTTGATCCACGGGAGAGCCTACTTTTTTTTCTCCGGACAAGTCTGGTAAAGCACAAGGTTTTTCTGGAATTAGAGTTTCAATTTACACACTTTCCTTAATCTTTTGATGCACTAGACCACTGCACAGAGTAGCGCTCTGACGAAGGATCTCAGGGATACAAACCCCGGAGCACATGGAGACCAAACAAGAACTCTGGAAACCGGGCACGCAGGAGAAATGAGGAAAACGAAGTAACTTATATGAGAGGAATCACAATCTCTTCATTGAATTCTTGTGTACCTTTTAACGGTACATAGCACAAAATTGTGCTATGCTATGTGGTTTTCAGAACTGGATGAGAGCAGGGGAGACAGTAACTGCACCAAAGGGGAACACATTTGATCGGCTTCACAGTATAAGCTGATTAATGCTGAATGACTCCGCATACTCAATTCAAATAATTGCAAATCCTAGAATGTTGCTCCCCTAGAAGTCCCAAACTCCTGACTGTGCCTTGCTGTTCCAGTCTCCAGGGGACGGCATGATCTCTGCTGCTGGAGCACCTCAGCCCTGTGCGGTGCTGTGACCCCGCGGCAGCTCCGGGGCTCCCACGGCCTGAACCCCCAGCACCGCAGTCGCTCTGCCGCAATGGTGTCTCCCTTACTTCATCCTCGCTACGGAGCCTTGGAACCCTGGGCCATGAAAATAGCTTGGCATAAAAGAATACAGAAACCTCTAACAGGTTTACAGGCACTTTTCCAGCTTTGGCAACCATCTCCACTTAAAGTTCATAGGCAAAAGTCTGCTTTGTGTGTGTTCCTACTCCCTGGCAAATTGCGCTGGCAGAGCTGTCTGTGCTGCAGACAGACCGATTGACAGCTTTGCCTCCAGCCAGAATCCTCATTCAAAGGAATATCAAATTCTCTGTAATAAAGTCTGCATGAAATTTTTACCTGCAACAATTCCCCAACGTGCTGAACTGCATGATACTGACTTATATAATACATCATTTTAGCAGCTGAGTTAAACAAAATGCAAAGCCAGATTCAGTTTAATTTTTTTCCGTGATCATAGACATTATACCACATCTGATAAGCTATAAGCCGTTACTTCCATTGTATAAACATCAAATACAAAGTTCTCTACAAGTGTTTCAATAAAATCAAATGTTTAAATGTAGACTTTCAAAAATATTTTAAAAAAAATTTCAATTATAGAAATAAAAAAAAATAAAAACAAAACATGTTTTTAGGCAAAAGACTGAAAGTATATGAAATATTGAAAAGGACTGCTTCAGTACTATTGAAATACTTTAAATTTTTAAAAAATGAAATGTTAGAATGGAAACATTTCCATAGAAAACTGATTTGGATGAAAACACATTTTCTAACAGAGCAATATTCCATTGACAAATTTTCCAATCGCATTTTCTAGTGGCCAATTTTTCAATGATATTTTCCAAAGAACAATCTACATCTGAAAATTTTTCAACAAGCTCTTGTGAGCTCTTAAAGGAAAGAAGTAGTTTTCCAATAATAGATTTTGAAAGGCGGTTATTATTCTACGCTTTACACCTTTTTACAAAAAAAGTGGCATACCAAATATAGGGCAATTGCCTGGACTGCCTGTTAACTCCTTTAACTTAAAATACAAAATGCTGAGAAGTGGTCCGAGACTTCAATTAAAACCCTTGAGTGATTTGATTTTAAAATGGACTGATGTAAATGTTGCTTACCTTAGATCCGGACATGTCTCTGCCAGACAGTGTGGTCAGAACTCTGGTGTCCAAGCACAGCATCCAGTTCAAACTTGGGTCTGCAGCTTGAGTGTTTCATCTTTATAGACTAGAGTTAATGTCCTGCTTTGGGGACCATGAGCTAGAGAACTTCCCTGAATTTCAGTGGTACCTGCAAGTCCAGTTATTGATCACAAATCTTACACCAAGTGCTGCCTAACAATACAAAACTACCCAAAGAATACCCCACCATAAAACTCTCATCTTTACATTTGATGAGAACAGGCTGAGAACCTGCTTCGGATTCAGTTGTGATACTGGTTACAACATTTCCAATTTCTATTTTGTTTTCTAAATCATTGCTTCCAGTTTCTCACCCACACCGTCACTCCTGAAGCTGTGCCTAGGTGGGCATTTGTATAGCTGATGAGGAGCCCAGGTTGGTACATGTGACGTGTGTGTGAGGAGGGAGGTGGCTGGTCACTTAAAGCAATAAAGCAAGGGAGACTTAACAGAATGAAAAATACTGCAACGATCTACAGCCCAAGTTCCAAGGTTGCACTTCAAATCTGCCAGTTCAGGACTTGGAACCCACACTGATTCCAACACTCTGACATTTAGGGAAATCCATGGCCTCTTTTCAAGCCTGTAGATTTGAACGTATTTGAAAAGGTGCAGAGGTTATTCTCTTCCAGTTTAGATGGACAGCATTTGGATCTAGATCAGAAGCACCTCCTCAGCTAGGTAAATGATAACGGCCTGTTTTGCTCAGTCGCAGTTCTGGGAACGGGCTCCAGCTATAGATTTGCTCTTTGAGTTCACATCCAGAAGTCAAGGGGGAATATAGTTTTCAGTCCTTCTCCACCGAGTCGCAGAGGTGAGGGTTCTGCAGGCTGCAGCACACAGCTCTGCCAGGGAACTTCGCTGCGCAGAGTCTGGTTGCTTTGCATCATGTGAGTAGACAACCATAATGCCTTCTGCTGTCAGCAGAGCTGGGAATTTACAGGAGATGTACTCGGATACCAAGAGGAAAAGTCTGCTCCATACATTCACTCCTCTCTCGTTTCACAGAAATAATTAGATCTCTTCTTGTTCTCTGCCTCAATCCCTTGTTCCACTTTTCCCATAAGGTGGTTAGACTGTCCTAAATTACAGAGCAAAAAGCTAAATGCTAGAGGCCAGGCTAATTCTCTAGTTTCTTTCTATAGTCCATGAAAAAAAACCCAGACAGTTCAGAGGGCAATTCATCTCATCCTTAGATAGCCATCTACAGTCAGTTAGACAAATAGCTCTGTGGAGGTGTATCTCCATTCATTGTATAAGGAACCTCCTTTAGACGTCGGCAGATACCTTTCCTATGTCTAAAGTTAAGTGAGATAAATCACATCCACAGCTGCCGTCTCTGTCCAGAGGGCTCAGAAATAAAGCTGTGGTGAGAGAAGATCACTGCAGAAACAACCATGACAGTTTGAGATACTTCACCCCCTCTGCCCCACCAGCCGTCTGTTCTACCCATTCCACCAGATGTTACCGGTCCCTGTGGCACAGCCAGTGGGACGTGGACATCCTGTGGTTTCCGTCCAGCAGCCAGCTGGTTCCTCCTGAAGGGATCCGAGGCTGACCTGGCTGAACTTTTTACTGAAGCAGCTGAGAAATGTTCTTATGGTCCCTCCCGTTGCTCAGCTGAGGACTCAAAACCACCACAAGAGGGGCAGTAACGAACCGCAGGGAGCTGTTACACAGGGATGCATTATCAGGATGTTAGGAATGAATGCAAAATGCTCCTGAAAGTCTCAGCTTTTCCAACTGATACTTTGTTATTTCTGGTTGAGCTACAGAGGATCTCTGAAGAATCATCCAATTTGTTCTATATATACTCCAGTTGGTTGTTATTCTTTGCCCTGGAGGGAGTTGCAAATTGTGTATGCAGCCTGTACTTTGTAAAGAGATGGCAAAATAGTAGCATCCCCCTGCTTGCAGAGTCCAAACAGATGGCATTGGGCAGGTAAGGAACTATTCTTTGAGAAACGCTAGCTATGAACAGTCTTTCAAACATTAATAATTTGAGAAACACAGCAGAAGAAAGTTAGATGGAAAGTGACATAAATGACTTCTAGAAGACACCATTAGTTAAAAAACGATGTGCATAAAAGAGAAGAGCAGAAAAGCACAATCACACGAGCCAACACAAAGTGACCCAATCTACTTGAGAGATACCCACAGCATCAGCAGCTCATTGCAAAGATAACCTTAGCAGTTAATCTAGGGAGGGCAACCAGGCCAGATGTTTTGCTTGTCTTTTTATTGCCAGCTGCTGCACCAAGATGGGATGAACACAGAAGCAAAGGTAAATTTGTTACTAAATGCATCTTAAAAGGGAGGGATTTGGCAAGGAATGACGGATCTAAGGATAATGAGATGTACAACTCATCATCTGTAGGTCAATTTTTATTGCATTTCAGATCAGCAGTTGTGCAAGTCATTATTGTCTGGTCAGTTTTATTGAATCAATTTGGCAGTCTCAATACAGTGTCTAATGTATAGAGGAAAAATTTCAAAAGACTGAAGAGATTTAGGAGTCTAAGTCACACTCATTACCAGTGGAACTTAAACTCTCTGAGGAGTTAAGTGCTTTTGAAAATGGGATGTGGTCTTTTAAGTCTTGTACACACTTGTGAAAATATTACCCTACTTGGCCACAGCACAGCGTGATGCCTGCTGGTCTCCTTGCTGTCAATCATGGCAGAGAGGTCAAGGACTGAGTGGCTTGCAGTGATTACTGGCTTATGAAACTCTCCTTTTCTTCTTCTCAGAACAGTCCCTCCTGTTGAGAGCAGGCATGTTGGCAGGCGACAATATTGTAGAGAAATACAGATTTCAGCAGAGAAACAGAGAAACCTGTTGTCTGGAGAAGGCACCATGGTATTTTCCAGGAGTAAAAAATGTTAAAAATTGAGAGATGTGCAAACGAATACAATGCAGAAGCAGGGATAAACTAAATGAAATGCTGGCAGATCGGGAAAGATCTGATGTGCCACTGGGAGAGTGGAGTCTATTTTCCTGTAAGTTCCAGGACGACAAAGGAAACCTGCAAAACCGTTAAATAAAACTGGGGTTTAAAAAAGAAGGGAAAACAGTCATTTTAATTAATGCCAGGAATAACAGGTATTTTCTTCTCTTCTGATAAAAATGGTTATGGAAAAACAAGGTTAGAGAGCTGCTACGGCCACCAGCAGTAGTGTTGCTGTTGCTACCAACCAGCCTTCAGCTTCCTCAATTGGGTATGTTCCGAATCTCACCTCAGGGTGTGCAGGGGGCACATCTCAATTCCATATCCTTTAGCCCAATCCCCATGCTTTATTTCTCTTAGATTCCACTTATCTGGTCTCACGAGAAGTTTTCAATGAACCAAATGAGATCCATATTTTCAACATAATAAATTACCCCGAGCTCCCTCTCAAGATCTTTGTCCTTCTCACATGTTGAACAGCTGCTGCCCCTTAAGAGATGCCGGTGGAGCAGAAGTTGTGGTGGTGGCTGTGGTCTGACCCACATCCTAGATCCCCAGCATCCGAGACATTGGCCATTCAACATGGCTCCGGTTCCATTCCATACATGCATTTTGCCAGCAGGAAGTCCCCAGCCACCCAGGGTGAAACAGGAGTGAGCACCAGGCACCCAATCAGAGAATTCTGCAAGCCCCTGCTCCACCTGGGTATGTCCTTTTGTCACCAAAGAGCTCCATTTTACTTATTCTTTTTTATAGCTGATCTTCATCTATCCAGATGGTTTTACGCTGCTCTTCTCCGATCCTGTCCTTTATTGTTCGAATAAGATCTTCGATACTGCTCCATGCATCTGCCTCTACTGAGGCATAAAGACATGGCAGTGCTTCCAGTTCTTTCTCCTTCAGACGGCACATCCGTAAAAACTCATCTTCAGTCTCCGGCTTTGGCAATAGCTTCCTGTATCAAATGAGCAGACCAAAAATAAATGTCTTACATTTTAAGTTAATCCTGTAGTCACAGCTGTCCCATCAAGAATTTATTTTCTACTGACTACATATAAGCAATAAAAGCAGTGGAGAATACAGCTACTCCAGGTCTTTCCTCCCCTTCCCTCCATGCTGCCCCCAAGGAAAAATATTTGCTATGGGGAAACAATTTAAGAGGACTGAATGCAGGGAGAGTGCAAGTGTTCACAGCCTTTCCTCTTCCAGCTAGAATTTCCTTAAAAATGCTGCGGGAGTGCTGAGCATGGAGAAAACCACATACTCTTCAGTCTCATCCTCCCACAATGCTCATTGCGATCAGTGACAGTGAAAGAGTGCTAGATTTGGGGAATTCCTGCTTTCTCCAGTTGTAAGATTTCAGGGAGGAGTCACGGGAGGAAACAGTGCACATAGAGGCACCAGATGAAGAGAGAAGAGGTTCTTTATTTCTCTCACTGAGAACATTATTGGACTTGAGAATGATTCACTGAATAGGATGGAATATCAAATATGCAAAAGGTTTGATACGTTACCTGAACCTCTTGATGTTTTTCTCTGAGACTCTGATAAAGAGAACAATAGGATATATCTTGGCTTTGATTAAATCCTTTGTGCAGCTTATTCCAGCTTCCAGGAGACAATGCTTGTTCTAAAAACAAGGTCATAACAGTGTCACAAAGGAACATTCACTGATGTGGAATCTGGAGACAAAGGTATCCATACCTTATGGGGTCAGCTGAAAAGCTCTCTATTTACCATTTTACCGATTTAAAACCTTTTAATCAAATATACATTTAAAGTCCAAACTCCTCCTCCTGGTTTACAACTACTCAGTGAAATAACAGCTGAGCTTAATAGCTTTCTGAAAAGGTTTAAAATAGAAATGGACTGATCTAAAGATGAAGAGTATGATAAAATACAAGGTTTACATATATACACAAACACATACTTGCTCTTTGTTCAGTAGTACTGCGACTACTTGTGAGAGAAAAAACCATCACTTTAATTCTCCTCTTTTCCCTGCTGTGCATCGAATCTGCTCTACTTGATATAAGATCTCTGTCTTTGACATTGTTATCTTTGTACTGTACACCCCTGTGTCTGTGTTCCAGGCTACCCTTTCTTTTGTCTAGGTCCTTGTATCTCTTACTCTCTCGCACATTCATATATACTTATGACATAAAAAGGAACTGAATAGGGGATGGAGTACAGAAAATGAAAGGATATTTTCCTACATCAATGTGGGTCATCACAGGCAATGAGTGAGGATATAAAAGAATATGGCTGAGGATGAAAAAGAAAAGGAAAAGCAAGAGCATAAATAAAAGCCATTTGGGAGAATACATATAAATCTGAGATTGAAGGTGGGCAAGAGAGAGAACGTGCAACTGTAAATTGGTCGGTCTCTTATTCAAGAGGAAACATACATCGCAGACAGACTGACAGCAGCCTATCGAGGGGATACAGAGTACTCTAAGCACCTTGGCAGTGACAGCCTCAATATTGGCAGGTACAATACATTCATACGTGTTTGGATTCTTTTCTCTGCTGAAGATGATCGTCTCCGTTCTCTGCTTCCTTAAGAACTCTTCCTTTGTTACAATATCTGGAAGGAGGTGTGGACGAGGACAAAAATCAAGATTACAGCAACAGAACCCCTAGAAAGCTCCCCAACAGTATTTCACATGGGGTGTGAGGATGGCTCAGAGGAAGACGACGAGCAATGAATTGTTTTAACAGCTGCCTCATTTCTTCCATTGAATTCAATTAAAGCCTAATATGATCACAGCTGAGCATCTCAGCTATATCCCGCACCAACGAGTCCTTGGGCAATTACTACAACACTATGAAGGCATTAAATTAAAACAGTAAATACAATTCCAGCACCTAATGTTATATAGTAACATTTCAGGGCTGGAGGGTGCTGAGAAGTGCTAAAAAAAGAGAAGGCCTCTTCAGCATAGGCTCCTAAAACAAGGATTTAGCGTTCCAACATTTGTGTTTAAAGTTTCAAAAAATTTGGCTTAGGTTGCAATGTGTGATACTGGCCCCCTTGTGAATTGCAGCTCTACATCAAAGCTTTTGTTTTATGTTGCAAGACAAGGGATATTTATTATAATACTTAACTTTTCAGTTTCTCTGTCTGGGTAACTGTAAGACTGCGTACTATGCGGTGGGTATTCAATATTAGCGTAAAAATGAAACGTCAGCTGTGTTTAATGCTGTGTTGTATACAATCCTGCCCTACAGCAATCACAGTACTGCATATTGCTTTAATAGTAAATACTTAGCATGGAAGAAAATCAGTCTTTCGAGTAGATCAAATGCACAATCTTCACAGCCTTGGACGAGATAGGAACCTAAAGTCGCTCTAGGGAAGATATTCCTCATAATAGCAAATACTAGAAACAAATTAATCAAAATTTCACATTGCCTAGATATGCAGTATGCAAACAGTATGCAAACAGAAAGAGCACTCGCAGCATTTCAGTCTCTGAGGGGCATCCTAGCAACCACACAGCATACACATGGATAATATTCATAGACACAGAATCTCATAACCGTGTGCACTGGCTGTCTCAAAAACTTTCAACTATCTCAGATATTCTCAAAAAGCAGGATTTATGGCGACTCATCACGCTGATGTGACTCGAAGTACCTCAAGCAACTATCACATGTGCATGTCCCTGCGTGTGCGTGCATATATATGTTCATATTTCCAACACCGAGGGTTTAAAGTCATGGTCCTCTTTTATCTCGTTACCTGGCTTGCATATGTTGAATTCCAGGGCACCTCCAGAGTTGAGAAGCTTCTGTACCAAGGTCTTGGCAAGCATGGTGGGAGTGAAAAGTACAGGGCGCCTGCGCTCACAGTGGATTGGTCTCACCAAGCTATACGGGATCAGACTGAGCCTCTTATTGATTTCACTTTCGGAATCCAAATCTGAGTAAAGAACAAGACGTTTATCTTCTGGTTTCCTCTCCATCAGTATTTGGAGAAAAAGGAGGAGAAACACATGAACCAGAAATGACGTGGTTAGTCATACTGGTCCTTCTTTCTCTTTTGCTGGTGTTGTCTTTACTATATATCTAGTAGTATGATGTCCAACCTAACACTAAATAATTCAAGTGCCTTTTGCTTTCAAGAGATTATTTCATACTTTAAGAGGACACTTGCTTGGAGAATCTTTCTGCTTATTAACTTGACTTACTTTGAGCAAAATGTTTTTGGACAAAGAGCAAGAAAGCTCTTAGGAAAAGCTGCCAACCGAACAGGAAGTTTCAATGTCCTGAACTTGCTCATGAAGGCTTAATGCTCCCAGCACTTTTAGCAAAATCAGTGTTTTGGTTACAGATGTTGTTGAATTTTTGCACACAGTGGGCCACAGAAGCTAGTAATCGGAAAGACTGGTGACATTTTTTCACAGCCATGCTGTTATGTAGGTGGCCTTTATATCAGTGCCATGTGTGTAAAAGCTATTACTATTTTATAACCATACCTTCCAGTTTATCAGGCGACAGCTTCTTTGCTTCAGATGAGGTCCGTGCCAGACCAGAGGGCCAACCAGTGACGATACGGACACGCTCATTGCTATTCATACGCTTATATTTGTTTTCAGACCTACTGACAAACTGAAAAGGTGAACAAAGAGATTGGACCCTCATTTCTTACATTCTTTATTCTCCCATATATTCATCAGCCCACACTTGTTATCTCTGAGATCTGAATTACCTATGTCTGTCAAAGACAAGGCTCCATGGATCTGTTGACTGAATTCTAAGGCTCTTTAAATATCATAGATCTGATTCAGAGCCTTTGTTAATCCCCTTTGGGATTTCTTATTTTGTTCTCTGCTCTTAAGCAGCATGTTCTTCCACTTTGCAGAGCTCCCTGCTATCACCAGTGCAAGCACTGATGTGTCCACAGCAGAGTAACACTCTGAGTATTTGCACAAATGTATTACAAGTTATACCCAAAACTCTGCCTCTTCTTTGCTGTACCAGAGACACTTAAAACCTCCCAAATGGCACATTTTTACACTGAGAAATAGGCTTCATGCTTTCATTCCCCATCCACCCAACTATTCCTCTATCCAAATACTCATTCCTCCTCCTGTATATTTGCTAATCTCCACAACCATCTTCCTCCACCAGACATTTTTACCTTTCACCCACGCAGTCTCTGTCAGGCTCAGAGTCACTGACCTACAATTAAAGGACCATTTTCCGATGGGACCTCATCTCGCAGAGACTTGGGGACTGGGACTAGCCCAATGGATTTGTCCTTATGCTTCAAGCAAAACACATTTCAGCCTCTTACGGCAGACATGATTGACTCATCAAGCTACATTAGTAATGGAAGGCAGGCACTTAAAAATAAACACCCCGCATCACAAGAGCGGTTAGAAAACACAACCCATTCATCTTTTTCATATATTAAATCTCTTTTTGATAGGAAGAAATCCCGATACAACCTCTATACCTGAGGTGGTGTTGCTGGGGAAATTAGGAGAGCCTGAGAATATCTGCTGTGCAGATCCACTATTGCAGACGCTGCAGAGAGGATTTGAACTTTATTACCTGTAATATTTGGCCCAAGAGAAAGCTTGCTCTGGATAGGCGAGGGCTCGTTTTTGGGTCATTCTGTGGGGCATGCTCCTCTGGCTGCAATGTATTCTAGGAAAAAATAACAAAGGAATTTTTCTTTCCCTCCCTCTTTTTTTTTTTCAGTTTGTTGTTGTTTTTGTTTGGTTTGGTTTTTTTAATCACAGCATTTGAGAAACAGAGCAAGCAAAAGCAGACAGTTTGTATTTCCAATAGAAGGGGTAATGCTTGATTCATATCTATCCCAAAGGCAAAGTTCTAAGCAAACTGTAGCCATAGCATGGCCTACGCTGAGAAACACCGCTTCTGTTACTGCTCCTCCACATTCCTTTCCTCACAGGAGACTGCTCTCCACAGCTTATGAAAGAGGTAATTTCTGCACCAAGAAATAGCATGCAAAGCTTTTTCTTTCACTGGCATCGCTGTCAGTGATCTCTGTCCCTTTGATCAGCGGGGACTGGAGTACAGAAGGAATGTGTGACACTTAACCTTGACTGAAATCAAATGCAAGCACTGACTACAACGTCTCTGCAAATGCTAGAAGCATATATGTCTCCCGAGCTCTAAAAATAACTTTCGGTAACTAATACACCAGGAAGTTAGTTTTAATTATGTAAAGATGGAATTCTTGGGTCTAAAGAAAGAAAAATCAAATTACTTTCACTGAAAGAAAAGGAGAAATCGGCAGGGCTGTTGTGTGTGGAGACCTGATAATCCCACTTCTCTCCATAGCATGTAGGTTGGAAGAGACAGATCTTTCTAACGTGGGACCATGACAGCTCTGTGGATTAGATGCTTGCTTACAGTAGGAGAGAAATAATGCTGATTACTAACTCCAAGGACACGGCTTCTTCCTCACGTGGATATGAAGACGCATTAGAGGCTTACAGGCAGAAAAGAATGAAAAGGACTAACTAAGATACAGAACAGATATTAAAGTGTCTCATAGCTGGAAGGGTTAATAGTGTGCTGGAGCTAGGTCCATTGCCAGAAACAACATTATTTAAAGCAAAGGTAAGATGCCCATTGTCTGGGACAATCAAAACCTACACAGACTGTAAAGAGGACTTTCTGTAAAATTAACATAATGAACAACGAGTATCAGTGGAGTAACAGGTGTTAAAAAGACCTTGTTTGCAGATACTTACCCGGAGTCCCCGAAGGGTATTATATGAGCTTTCTGTCTCATCTCTGCTGCCTCTGTGCATCAGCCGCTGCAGCTTCACCAAAAGAAGTTGCTGGGCTCTGAAAGAAAGGATGGAATCACATAGATCAAGATACCTTTGAAACCACTCAGAAGAAGGCTGGACTGCAATAGTTCTGTGCCTACAGAAAAGATTAAATAGAAATAGCAGTGAGGACTGACTGAACCACACAGTAAACGCAGGAACAAAATAACGAGCAGGACTGCAGTGCAGTTAAGGATTAAAGAATCTCCATGGCATATTTTCCTATGATACTTTTTGAAAAACCCACATATTCTTTCAGGTAGCATCTGGAGCCTCCTTTCTAAAGCTTTATATCTCATATTGCAGTTTAACATCACCTGGCCTTATCTCAAAAATTAAGGCATACACGTCTTTCCTTACAGCAGTTATTACTTTCCCTGTTTACAGAACCACCACGCTCGGTCGTGGTCCCTCAGCGTCACGCTCACCTGCTGTAGCTGGGAATGGTCCCCATTTCCAGGTCCCTGTCTGTGAAAGGATCGACTCTGGCACACAGCCACTCGCACATCCCCTGGTACATGGTGTCAAGAATATGGACAATCTCGTCACATTTCACTGACAGGGTACAGCCGTCCAGCTGGCTGGAGATGTTCAGATTAAAGCGGATATAAAATGAGTCCCCCGATGTGATTAGCCCTTCTTCCAGTTCCGCCAGCAGCCTCCGGTAACCTGCAGCAGCGAAGGAAGGGGTGAAGCACGATCGCTGCTGCTCAGACCTCAGGATTGCTGCATTCCTGGGCATCCTCTGGGAGAAGCACAGCACAGACTTCCGAGGCTCCTCCGAGAGAGGGTTTATACTTCTAGAGTGCCAGTTACACTAGTTACAACACGGTCACAGGCCTGAACCTTAAAGACACTAACGGGGCGTTGATTCAGAAACAACTCGTGCTGCTGGTATCAGAATCTGCAAGAATATTCTCTTTATAACGATACTTTCAGGTAACTCCATTTTCAGTACCCCACACACGACCTGTGAAACTTCGCAGCAAAGATGCAGACACAGCTATAGCTCTATCCTGTAAGTACAGCTTGAGTTCTGCCACCAGTTTTAATGACAAGCTATTCCCTTTATTATTAGCTTTAATTGGCACTCCCACAATCTATAACATGCTTTACCTGCAGTTAAGTGGTGCTCAAAAAAAATTGCGATAGTCTTTCCTACCTTTGAAAACATCAGAGAAAATCAAAGACATCACTTCCTGTGTGATCTATGCAGCTGAAATTCTATAGCGAGCATTAATAAAAAAACCCCCACAAATTTATATACACCAGTAAAAAATGGATTCTGGCGTGTAATTTTTGATCCATAACCTGGAATTATCATTTCAGGCCATGAACACTAAAATCAAATTCTGTTCACCACACACGAACTCCAGCTGTTAAAGATAAGATAAAGCCACAAAGGTAATAAACAGGGCAACTCCATCAGGTAAATGCTAAATCGACTTCAGCTGGATAAAGATGATTCAGCTCACCACATTGTACTACAGAAAGCCGTACATGAAAATAAGCTCAATGTGTTTTGTGAGTCATGTCGTTATTGGCCCACCATGTAAATTCTTCAGAGTCCTGTAGTGACAAGCATATGGGCTTTTTTTTGTTCTCAGCCACAAAGCTAAAAGCTGGAGCAGTCACACAGAGTACCTATAATTAACACCAGTGGACATGCTTCAGATTGATACCAATACAAAGGACGTTCTGGTTCTGTCATTCTCATCCACACCAGTTAGTATAATAGACCTGGGACTTTGTGTGATGAGAAATACTTTTGGTCTTACCTTCGTGATTTGATTTATACTGGAGTGTTACTGGACCACTGCACCTCTGAATTGTCCAGTGAACTTCTTCCTTTGTGCAAGTATCCAAGGGAACACTCTGATTTTCCTCTTTGATGCAGGCCTCCAACTAGATATGAAAGAGAGATTACTCTCCAGTGCGGGTTCAATCTCTGAGTCAATTATGCCATTTTTTTTAAGCGGCGTAATCTTTTTCTGATTAAACAATGCAGATACTTTGCTATCAGCATGCAGATTACATTCTAATGATTTAATTTCTTTTCTCTCAAATTAAGGGAATGCTAGCAGTCAACAGAACTGCAGCTCTTTGACAATCCCAGGTTTCCCAGTAATAAATACTGCAGAAATATCTGTTGTGGGTGGTGGGTTTTTTTCCCCTTGGAGACATTTTAATAGGAAAAAGGTTTGGGAACATTGACAATGGAGGGAAAACTAAGCAAAGAGACACTTAGGAGAAGCACGGTTGAACTCCTGCTTATGTGATGCTGGGGAGAGCTACGCGGGTGTGCCGCCCTTCTTCCCATTTGTGTTGCAGCTGTATCTGTTTCTGTTCATAACACGCCTGGTCCCAGGACAGGCCACTCTAAGGAACAGTTTAGGAGTCACCATGCTAAGCTAAGTAGCATGAGCATCCATCCTTTCAGGCAGGGAAGTACTGGGAAGTTGAGAGCAAATCCCATTCTAGTCCATTCCAAGGGGCTGTGCTATACCATACAGCAATAAAGAAAGCGTCAGTAGCTCTAATCTCTTCCATACAGAGCTACCCTAAAGTGCAAAACTGTGTGTGTTGGATGACTGTAAACACTATTTGAATAGTCAATAGCCGATTTTCTCCTGCATGAGTCATATGCTTTTGTCATTAATACAAGATGAAAGAAAAAACAAAGTATTGTGGTGAGTGTGCACGCACGTGGGTGGACAGACATCCAATACTGTTTGTGGATTATTTTATGCTCACCATTAGGACTTGGTGTCCCTCCCGAAGGCCTGCTTTCTCTGCAAGTGATCCTGCCTTGACAGAGCTAATAAAGCTCCCTTTATCATTCCCCCCAACCAGGGTGATTTCTGACTTGAGACTCTCTCCATTCAGTGTTACGCGCTGGACAGTATGGCAGGAGTTTCTAATGCGATCAACGGATGTGACAGAGGGACGAAAAGGTCTGTGTTCATGAAAGGAAGTAACAGTTAGGCAGTTATCTCAGCTTTTAACCAGAGTTAAATGATAAATGAGAGATATATAAACAAACATTTAGTGATATCAAGCACTAGGATCTAAGGACTCAAAAAGAAATCTTTCTCATTACTGCATAAGTTCTGGAGAAGAGCATCTGGATAGCTTCAAGGGCTCTGACATGACTGAATTAACTCCCATGTATAATAGCACCTCACCTAGCAACCTGTGGCAGCAAGATAACAAGATCACAAGGATAAATCTAAGCCCCTAGAACATTTTGTCTACCTGGAAGTTTTTGAAATTTTAGGATGACCTTTATTGGTTTCCAAGATATGAAAGGGTTCCAAAATAACATGTTACACTGCCGCTGACATAAAGAAGTAAAGACTTAGTACAGTATCATGAGATACTTGTGTCAAATAACAGCTTGTGACATCATATTCCTGCCATTGTATCTTCAGCAACTAATAGATAAATGGAGGGTCTTTACTATAGTAGCCCTTCCCTTCAGTCTCTGTCTAAAGTAGGTAAACTGGCATGTCAAATACCTTTCCAGAGAGAACTTTCTAAATATGGAGCTGACATGCTCAAGCTCATAGGCATCCAGGCCTTCCGACTGATGAGAAGAAGAGGAAGAGTGCACCGAAGGAGCTCCATGTGATTGCCTGTCATGACTGTCATCTGAAAAGAGTAACAAGAATGAAAATGAGTCCTAGATAGAGTGACGAAGAGGGAAAAGGGAAAAATGGATGTTTGATTGATCCCAGCCGAAGGTGAAGGAGGAAATTCCTGATGCAGAGGCATGATTCATGTCCACAGGCCATGGCAAGGAATGCCAGTCTTGCTTACTGGGCTGACCTTGTCACTCACAGAACAGCAAGTTGGAAGGGACCTCTGGAGGTTGTCTAGTCAAACCCCCTGCTCAAAACAGGGCCAGACAGAGGAGACTGCTCAGGACTTGTCCAGTTGGGTCCAGAACATCTCCAAGGATGGTGACTCATCAACTTCTTTGGACAACCCTGTTCCAGTGTTGACCACCCTTACAGTAAAAAAAGGGGGTTTTTTTTCTCTTTAAATGGAATTGCTTGTTCTTTAGTTTGTGCCCATTGTCTCTTCTGCTTTCATTGGGTAGCACTGAGAAGAGTCTGGCTCTGCTTTACTCTTTCCCCTCTCAATTTGATATTTTCCTAATTTAAAGGCTAGAGGTCTTCTTATCAACGTGCAAACCTCAGCCAAGCAGCCTCCGTCTACTCATTCAGTCTCATCCTCCTCCTGCTTAGTTCTTCATGAATAACTGCTTGCTTATTCTCACCACTAGTTGCCCCTTTGTTTTCTTGTTATGATGAGCTGACTTGATTTTTTCTAAGACTGTGTCCCATCTTATTTAGACCAGGAGTTGATTACTTGGCAGTCCCTGCAGCTGGCAAGTTAATCACATAGATCTCATAGTTAAACTATATACAAGATATCCTCCTGCTTACCATCTAGCTCCAAAGCATCATATCCAAAGCTGTCATTGTCCTCTTCAACCAGGCTGGAATCAAAAACAAAGCATGAGATAATGGAAGAGAGAGAGAGATATGTTCACTTTCCAGCTTTCAGCAGATTTCCAACTTCAGCAGACTTCATTAAGTTCTGAAAGAGGAACTTTTTCTGTGAAAAGGAAAGCTATTGGAGGTGTTGCATCAGGCAGTGGTGCAGCTGCAAGAAAATCAGCAAGTACCGTACTTGTGGGCCAAGGGAAGATGTAGGAAGATGGCAGGAAGACAGTATGTGTCAGCCAACATGGGAAGCATGTGAAGCTGCAAGATGATTCAGAAGGAATCGTTGCTAACAGCACTGAGGGAACGAAGATTTTGCTGAACACAAAGGAAAGCTGCTGACTGATGGTCTCATATGTGTGACTTACACCACACCTGCTTCAGCACCGAGATAAATGGTTGCATAGTATCTGCTGTATATACACTGCAGGATGGTTTTTTTCCGTGATAGATCAAAAATGTCAGAAGCTCACCGACGGACAGAGTGTATGCAAGGGAAGCGACTGAGGTGCAGCAGTAAAGGAGTAATTTACCTGCTTGATTTAAGGTACTTCAAGCACTTTATAACAGCTTAATGGTACCTTGCATGGTTAGTCAGATACCTAGAGTAACAGAATGGCAAGGCGTACCAAGCTTTTGCACAGAAACTCCTATGCCACAGCTCCGGTCCCAGTCCAGCTCCCACTGACGCAGTCCTGCCTGTTAAGGGTGACTAGATTGCTTGGCCTTAAAAACAAACAGTTAAAATTCACCAAAAATTTTGCTTTCAAAGGGATATTGGGGATGTCTGGCCAAGTGAGTGATCTGTCTGCTTCACTAGAAGAACTTCATTAAAGCATGTCCTTTGGTTGCAAAGCTGTTTAAATAACAGTGGGTTGTTTTCCCGGTTCAGAATGATTTGTAGGTCTCCTGTGGAGCTTATATTCCTCATATTTGACTTCAGGTGAAGGGTGAATTTTTGCAGCCAGTCAGGGGAGAATCAGCTATTTTTACATCATGCATAAGCAGGGAAATAATACACGTTTTTGTACATATTAAATTATGATCTCCCTTTTTTTCCACACAAATCAAGACGAGATGAACTGTGAAACCTGGAACTTGGCGTGCAAATAGCAATTATTTTGGATTATGTTCACAAACAAGTTAAAAAACCTTTGCAGGCTAATTATAATGTTATACACTACAGTGAACTTTTGGGCATGCTCTTGAGATACTTGACTTCAGTGATTATTAGCTCAATAAAGTAAGGCCACATTCAGACCTTGCTCCAGGTAAACATTCAAATCATTAACAAAACAACCCTTTTTCTCCATCTTGAACTAAAACAAGACACTTTAAAAAGGGCTTGGAGGACAATATAGGAGAACCTAAGGGAGACTAGAATAAACTCTGCCTAAATCCTTAGCAGCCTCGAAGATTACGTGGGAGAACTAGCTGAGGATGCCCTCAACGGAAAGCCATCTTGCAAACCTTCACATAGAGAAAGAGAGGCAAATGCAGCAGTCTGCCAGAGATGGGTTTGTTTTGAAAAGCATTAAAAAAAAAATCTAAATAAAGTTCTAATAAAGATTAGATCTTAAAAAATAGATCTAATAAAGATCTAAACCTTCCACATGTATTGCTTTCTTCTAGATCAATTTGCCCGGTCTTTGTTCTTTTCTCCTTCCGCTTGGGACCTTTAGGGAACGTATTTGTATCTTCTGATATTTCAGATACAAACACTGATGCTATTAACACCACAACAGAATGTCCAAGTATTGCATTGCTGGAAACCTTTTAAAAAAGGGAAGGTGAGGTAGGCAGGGGCTCTCTGCTTCCCATTCCCCAGCCGCCCCGATTTCACTCGCAGGGGAAGTCCCCAGGGCCGTGACCCAGCAGAAGTGGAAGCTCCAGCAGAAGGTGAAGCAGAAGACAATGATCTCTCTCCCCTCATCACCATGCTGAGATAGAGCCCTGAGCCCGACAAAACCCACCTCCCTCCTCCACATTCCTCACCGACATTCCAGCATCTCTGCTCTATTTTGGCAGCTTACAGAGGAGAAAGAGGGGCTTTGAGAGAAGGGGAAGGGACCGGGACACAGATATAGGTAGCACGGAGCTGAGAAGCAAAAAGAGAAGCCAGATCAGTCTACCAAGGCAGAGCACATTCTCCGATACATAGGTGCCTAGTCATTTCAGTACTGTTTTGTATTATGTACATTGAAAAAGTCAGTGCTGCAGTGGTATCAGGGTGTCATTCATCCCAGCTGAACTATCAGACACTCCTGAGTGTTTTGGACAAAATTAGGGGTGAAGGGCTGCAGCCCTGAGAAGTTTAGAAACTCAGTCCTGCTGCCTAATCGAAGCTCTCCAACTAGAAACAGACACAAATACGTCTAAGGCCCCGTTTGCCTCCTCCTTGTGACTACAAGTTCCGGGCATATTTCGCCAGTGTGGCTACCTACCTGCAATGAGGGGCATCCTCTTTGCAACGTCGGACTATCGAATCATTTCCTGGAGGCTCAGGAGTGGTAGACATGATACTGTCATTGCGATTTCTCAGGGTTTGCTTTTTTTTTAAAAAAAAAAAAAAAGTGACAGAAAGGTTATGTGTCTTAAATGTGCTGTCATTTCTAACTCACAGAAGCATTAGCCTGCTAGCTTGCCAGTGGTACTCTGCACTGTGAAGCACACACAACAGTAAGAAAAATTCCTTCTAGACACACAGAATGCTACGTACCAGAGCATTCACATTCATATATTCCAGTATTTTAGCAATACGCACAGCTTGTGTGCTGGCACAGTACCTTCTTCTGTGACCACATGACTGGCTGATTTACCAAAGAATTTTAACTTTACCCTTGATGTGTGGAGTCTGTGTTGCACAGCTGACATACAGGAGCAAAAGGATGAAAAGCAGAATGTATGTATGCTTATATATATAAATAGTAGGAATAAGGAAGAACAATATAGATCTCCATACGTTCAGTTATTAATATAGTATACTGGAAACTAAATTCTGCATTGTACTACGGGGAAGACTGTATAAGTCGTCTAAATATCCAACAGATATTCCAAAGAATATTCCTAAGCCAGCTAAGCTTATTATGAGTGGCAGGGAGTTCTTTCCTGGCTATTCTTGGATATAATTTTAATTTCCTGGGGGCAGCATTTTTTACGGTGTTCTAGAAAGATGTTTTGTTCTTTGTTATTAACACTCTGCAAGAGCACTCTCTCTGTCTGCTTGTCCTGCTGTGTCACTGCTCACATATGTATAATGGAATATCTTCCTTGGGAGATTATGGGGATACAGCAAGCAGGGAAGAAATGGTTTGCCTATGGTATGCAGAAATTTCCAACTGTGATCTGCACCCCTTTTTTTCACTCGCTGTTACTTATAGACAGGAAAAGCATTAGAGAACTCAAAAACAACCTGAGCATTTTCTTAAATAAATTACAAAGCAGCTTTTAAAGAAAATCTCTTCCTTCTAACAGTAAATGTGAAATAGCATAAGGAGACAGCGAGAGGTCGTAAGTACCTTTGAAATATCTTTAAATAAACATAAGCCAATTCTGTGATTTTGAAAAAGGCTAATAAGATGGTTCTAACAAAATGCTGGTAAAAGGATTATGGGAGCCCCTGACAAGGGCCTTGCATGCGACCACAGCTGGGATGCTAGTGAAGTGCTAATGCTGGGTGGCGAAAGCTCTGAACCACATCAGGAGAGACGGTCATAGACAGGCAAGGGGCACCTGAAGGCTCCTTACAATTTTGCTGACTTCACAGCTGCTGATGGAGTTACTGATGGAAACAGAATTAGAGGAACTCGTGTCTGTGCGGCCATTGCTGGCATCAGCCCCGTCTTCATCCTGTGCTCTGACTGCTGCGCTCACGGATGACAGAGAAAAACACAGACACCAGAGAAAATTTTGTCAGATCACTTTCAATACAGAGGCTTTCACGGATTCGCAACAACCCTTAGGATTATCTTCCCATGTTAGGTTATCTTGTTTCCCCAGCCCTGCGCTGGGCAGAGGCTGCAGGACGCGCTCTGTTTCCGGCAGCCCCGGATCCCTTTCCCTCCCCAGCCGCTTCCCGACACAGCACGGAATGCACGCCACTCCAGACAGCCTCTTGCCAACTTTTTCTTTCAGCTCTGTCCTGTACGTTTTTGTTAGATGTATGAATACTATTTCTCAAATTAAAGAAGGACTGTTTCGTTAATTTATGTTTTAACTTCATCACCTGGATCTGGTACCCTGCAATAAGGTTGGCTCACTCAATTTCACTCTTTTTACAAGAAAAAAGTTTACAACAGGGACCAAGAAGCTTGAGATCCCTCAGCAGCCCCAGGTAGCACAGTGTGAATGTCTTTGTGGGCTCCTTCCCTTCCCCAGCACCTCGAATTGGTACGTGTTGCACATTACGTGATACCATTAAATATACTGTGTAACGTCTTGCAGCAGGAACCATGTTTCCCACCATATTTTGTACAAGAGTGAGCACTGCTGCCGCACACGACAAAAAAAGGAAGTGCTGCCTAAAATGGTGCTTGGTTCAAGAACAGCTTTACATAAATAAGAGGAATTAGGAGCAGCTCGAACATGAGAATACAGCAACTAATTGGGTGACTTGGCAGCTGGCTGATGGGTGGGTCAACCCCCCTCCCCCAACCTTTGCAGTGCTTTAGATTTAAAATTAATTCCTGTTTGCTGAAGGACAAAGGAACTCATTAGGTCATCACGAGTCTTTTCAGCTTTTTTCCAACAGCGAAAAGAAAACAGCATAAAGACTTTTAGTACAGGTATTACACTGATGACTTTAAAAATTCTGTAAACTAAAAGGAAAATTGAGTAAACAGAAAATTTAGGTAAGCTGCAGGATGAAATATTGCATGTCCATGGAGGTATCTCTGGATGGAGAGGACAGTCAGGTAGAACACTTGACTACTTTAAATTATGACATTGTTCACTGTGAGAGAAACTGTCTATTTTACTGACTTGGACTTAGTTAAGAATTTCCCCGGTTGGCATATTCTTTAAAACAACTTAAAGAGATTAAGTGAATGAGACAAAGCAACAGAGAAGGAATAAGGACATGGGTGCTCTTTCTGACCTTGAAACTCTGATGTTTTGTTCATGCTGACAGGGGATTTAGCTCTTGGATTTATCTAAAAGAAAAAGGACAAAAATCAACACAAATGCAGAATATTTGCTGTAAACCAGGTATTTTCACCCCCTTTTTTCACCATTATGCTGCAATGTATTTGCCCTCCTTTAAACCACAGGACCCAAAATTTAGAAGATATTTAGGTATCTAAATGCCACTGCAGTGAACCAGAATTAGCGACCTAACTCCTTTAAAAAGTCTGGCCAAAATGCATTGCAATTTCCAGCTTCTGCTGAGGGAACAAAGAGACAAAAGGTGAAGTGGGTGCCTTGGGACTGGTTTCAGGCAGCTGTTAATACAACAGGCATCCTTTTGGAGCATGCAATGTGAAAAATGCGGCTCTAGTGCCATAAGTAATAATGACGGTCAGAGCACAGAAAGGTTATGAAGGGCAGGGAGAATTCAAATGCAGATGAAAGGAAAAAAAAACTCAAACCCCAAATGTTAGATCGTATCTTTTTTTACAATTCATGAATATAGTATCAGATAATAGCTGTGTGAATGCAGCTAGTCGGGGAAATCATGGCCCTAACTCATGCTACCCCTTACTCTTAAGTGAAAGGAAATTGCCATAATTTAATTCTAAATTAGGCAGATAATTTTGCTCTAGATTGTGTCCATTTCTTTCTATTATTCCTTCCATCTGATGCGAGCTTTTCCACCGATGCTTCGCTTTCCACCTTCAGTTACTTGTGTGCTGGACTTCGGGCGTTATGTCATTTTTTTTCACTACTGTTAAGGAGGCAAAGAATCAATTTATTGACAACGCTCCAAGAATGTGAATGAACAGCAGAAGAAAGAAGAATACATAAAATGGCAAGAAGGGGCAAAAAATGGTCTATGAAGCCTGATTATATCTGCTCCTCAAGATGCAAATCACCACAGGGCAAAGCCTGACGGCTCACTATCGTTTACAAATCTGTTCTTATCTTTATAGCACAGCACTTTCAGAGGCATGACCGCAACATGTATTATGTCTCCCTGCACTGTATCATTCCAGCCTCATATTAAGACACACCTGGATTCCCTTTAGATTCACTCTTCTCTTCAGTCGAGCTTGATCGGGCAAGAAGAACTTGTTATCTTCTGGGGACTCTTCAGAAGTGGAGGAGTCATCTGCTTCCTGACCGTTGGCTTTCGGGCTAGGCGTCCCAAAGGTTTGGGAGATAATGGTAATGGGGAGATTCCGTGGCAAACTCTAAAGATCAGAAGGGAACACTTTACTTCTGAGACCAGTTTGCTACAACTCCTCATGACCTCCCTTTAGGGTAATCTGATTGAACTTTCTGTGACACCAGTGAGTCAGAATTCTGCTCACGTAGAATGTGGCTCCAGACCCACATCAGTAACTTCGATTGACGTTTGCGGGGACTTCTGTGCACTGGGGCACATTCCTCAAAATAATTATTTGTGGTTTCTACCCCAGTGTAGAAATCCATTGTCTTTCTTCATTTCCTTCCCTTTAAAATCAAGCTGTGGAGTGCCGGCCTTTGAGAAGCTATGTGCAGGAGACAGACAACGTGAACCCCACTGTACTGAAGAACTCACAATTCCTACTCAGTAACTCACAACATAGACATTTAACAGAAGGAGATTATTTTTTTCAGCTAATTCACGGAGGGAATTAGTAGAGTCCCCTCTCCCTTCCACACGAAAATGTTTTTAAGATCAAGTCTTAAAAACAGAACTCACGTCTGTCTTCCTCAGCCCTACCTGGTCATGAAAGTTATTGTCCTTAGAAAGCCGTCGGAGTTTGCACTCTAGGTTGACAATGCAAGCTTCTTTCCGAACCACCTCAATTCGGAGTTCGTCATTTCTCTCCTCCAGCTCTCGAATCTGCTTCCTGTATTTATCTTTTTCAATCAGACAATGTGAATACTGTGTCTGAGCCTCATCACGCGAGCGGAATGCCTGCAGTGGAGAGAAGAAACCCGTTTTGCACCTGGGCAGCAGACACCTTCTCCTGCTGGTTTTGTTTGTAAGGTGTTTGGAACTTCAGAACTGGTAACCATTCACCAATTAACACAGCAGTTAGGTCCAAGATGTGCCACAGTAGTACCATTAAAAATTATGATGATGAGGGTGGTTCATTTCCAGCTCCCTCTTGGTTGGTGGCAAAATGCTCCAGAGTGCAACCCGGATGACTTGACACTAATATAAAGCCTGCAGTAGCTGTTGTTAAGATCTTGGTTCTGCCTGCCAGATGCTACACTGCGGAAACAACCCAATATTATCCTATGTTTAATTACTGTAATGCAAATTCCAACAACTAGCAATTTCTTCTAACTGTTTATTTTTTAATGGTACTTTGGGTCCAATTACCCACAATTCCCCAAAGTGTCACATAAGAGATACAGGCTTTTGCTACTGATTTTCCCCACATTAACTGTTAGATACCTGGTCTCGCTCCTTTTCCACCTCTTCTAGCTGTATCATCACAGTGTTCATACGGTGCTTGTACATCTCACAGTCTTTTCCTAGTGTTGAACACTTTAACTCCAAATCTTCTTTCTCTTCGAGATACTAGAAATGACACACTGTTAACCGCCACTGCTCTCGGAGGTCTTTTGGGCACTAGCCTGAGATATTCCGTCTTTCCACCCTTCCATTTCTCACCTTGTCTCTCAAGTCCTCCACATGACGAATCTCCTCTTGGAGATTAAAGATCTTGTTGACCAACTCATGACGATCTTCTAGTGCCTCCTTACGGTCATGTTCCAAGATATCCAAAATGGCTTTGTCCGAATCTGGCAAACTCCGCTTGTCAGCCTGAGGAAAGACATTTTTAAGAGACAGGCCAGGAAAGAGAAAATAGTACTGCAGGGAGAAAAGTAACAAAGGCAGTAACAAACAAGAGGAATAGAAAATGAACATGGTATTGCAACGGGAAAGCAGGAGAAGATATGGACATTTGTTCATATTTTAAAATAGTGTCAGAAAAGATGAATAAAGGCTGTCTTGCTGTCAGAATAGTCTGATGAAAGAATTGTTTTACTGTTTTATTGTACTGGCTATAATTCGATCCATTTTGGATGCGGTGACAATTCTTCACTCCAAGCCCTGCATTCAAAACTCTTCTCTATTAATCAGCTCTCACTGAGCACAAAAATCACCCTTTGCCAAAGAGCAGGGCCTAAGAAAACATTCAGGGGAATTTTTAAAGCATGCATAGGCTTTGCAGGGCTGTGCTCAGAGAATATTAAACATGCCTGGAGTAGCTCGTACCACTGCTTCATTTCCTATGGTGTCCAGCAATATTTTTTCTTTCAGATTTAAAATTAACAAGATTACCAGAGCAGGTTCCAACAAGTAAATTGCCATCCAAAATTAACCATAAATGGAAGATGAAAAAGGCATAAAATGCAAGCAAGTAATATGCCTATTTATTTTTAAAATGCCTAGCCTAAGTTGAAGATTTCAGAGACATTTTGGTTACCTAATATTTCTAAGTATAGAATACCTAAGTATTAGGTATACTAAGTATTTCTAAAACCAACTGCCTTTTGTTTATTTATACTTTCAGTTAGGAAAATTTCAATCCTATCTTTAGCTATTTCCTGATTATTCCTCTATTTCTTTAGGTGCTGTGATACCACTTCAATTAATAGAAGAGATTCTAGATGGATCAGAATTCCCAGAAACTTCTATACTACACCATTTTTCAACCTTTGAATTGGATTTGTATTAGAACGAAGAATCGTTAGGCACTGCTAGAGGCTACAGCCATTTCTGAAGTGCATTCTATTGATAACTTTTTAAGCGTCATTTTGAAATGCCACAAGTCTTCTCCAGCACTCTCACATATATCCTAATATTTGGCTAAGCTCTTCACACAGTAACACAATGCTGAAATTGCTGCATATCATCCTTTTTCCCTATCTGCCCACACAAAGGTTAGTTAAGATCCCTGTGCAAGTTACAGCAGCGTTCTACAGGGCATTCTGGTCACTAGTGACTACCCAAGTACAGAAACCTTTATTACCCACTGCTTCATTAAGACCTTTTGGCACAGATATGACAATAGCCTAAAACATGGTACCCAGAACCACCGTCAGAAATTTCTGGGCTGGCTATTTAACACAGCTTTGTAGCGGCAGACTGCTACAAAGAACCACAGCAGGGCTAAAACGCGGAGCTGAATGCTCAGCAATTAAACGGCTGCACTCTGCACCTTGAAGGTGCCAATCTCTCATGCACAGCTTGATTTATTAGATGACTTTTTTTCTTTGTAGAAGTCCTCCTCACACATGTGTTTGTACAAGGAGTACTACAGACAGCTGGGAGCTATATAACCAACCTTCTGTTTTCCAAATTTTGCACTCGTGCTTATTGTAGCTTTGCAGGTAGAGGTTTCACGCAACACTTCCTAGTGTTGTAACAGGAGTATGTGTTGCGTTTGAGGTGAGGAGCGGTAGCAGAGACCATGCTACCTCCTCTTGTCCATAATTAGCAGTTTCCCTGTTACATACTCAACTCCCCATCCCTTACTGAAAACACATGGGAGCTGTCACCACCTGCTGCTTCTCTGTCCCACTCTCATGGCCTCCTCCAGACACTTAGATGCTGAAGGGAAGCTGTGAGGAGGTGTAGGGTAATCAGACAGCCCGGGAGGAGAGTGCAGGGGTGCCTGGAGTCAAGAAGTGGTCAAAGCCTGATGAATCCATGGATCTGAGTAAGCAGGAGGCGTAAGCCAAAGTGGCTGGAATTTTAAATGTAGCAATCTGTTTTTATACCTGAATGATGGACTGTAACTCCTGGATTTTAGTCTTCATCATCTCATTTTCCCGCTCCAGCTCCAGAACCTGTTCCTTTTTGGGTCGGTTTTCAATATCATTTTTCAGCTTCAGAGACTGGTTCCTCTCCAGCTTGCATTCCTCTTCCACCTTGTTCAAGCGATGCTTCAGCTGGTCAATCTAAAGCAGCCAGGGAGCAGTGAAAAGGTGAAAGAGGGAAGGAAAGGAAAGAAATCATTCCTAGCTCTGATATTCACTGCTCTGAAAACACTCTCACTTCCAGGTGAAAACGTACTGTGATAGGTGGAAAAAATAGCTTAAACAGTGAATGCTAACATACAGCAGATAATTGGGTGTATGTGCGTGTGTGTTGAATGTCCACAATTGAAGTGCTGAACTCTCAAGCAGAAGCCTACACTATTTGCTAGCTACAACTAGTATGGGCTGGTTGTAAAGTTTGAAAAAATCTGGCCAAAAAACCCAGTGGCACATCCTCAGTCCTCCAATAAATAAAGAGATATGAAACAGGACTAACACTTAGGAAGCTGACCACACACTGTGCTTTTTCACATAGAGTATTTGGATTGGGAAAAACAGGGGCTTTGAGTTCTGGGTAGGAAAGAGGGGTTCCCAAAAAGAAAAAGTAGTTTGGGACAGGAAGGGCGCCTGGGAAGAAGGCGGTGACAATTGTGGCTAGCGGAAAGATTTGGAAGTGGGGGAATATCCCGGAGATCAGAGAGATGCACAGGGATAAAGGCCAGGGGATACTCAGGGACCTCACTGTCCAGATCCACTATGAGTAGTTGTTTACTCCATCTCATCTCTGACAGACACACATAAGCATGAATTTTATGGCACTTGAAGCATTTCTCTGTATTTCCTAAATGGCCTCAAGCTGTTCCAATGCTCTATGTGAGACTTTGCGAATAAACCACCAGCAGCTGTAATGCAAACCTGGATAACTGCCCCAAGTTATTATTGAGCCTGAAAAGCTAAAATTATGTTTTTAGCAAACAATTATGGTTTTAAAATTTTGTTTTTAAGTATGTTATGTTCTGTTAATCCAAGTATCTGAATTATCTGCCATTAATACACATCACTGTAGTTGGAATTTCTGTACAGTGATGCCTGTAATAAGAAAAGCAAATGAGAGTTCTACACCTTCCTACTGTCAGAGAAGGTCTCATTTTGCCAAATGCCACTGGCCATCCTCCACTGCTGCTCCTGATTAAAGCCGCACAGAGCATTTATCTCACCTCTAACTGGAGGTCTCGGCTCCTTATCACAGCCATGCTCTTCTCGTCACTCAGCTGGGCATATCTCATGGCCAGATTGTAGTTCTCATCTTTCACCTTGACCAGCTCATCATTGTAGTTGTTCCTCTCCTCCTTCATCTTGTTGTATCTCTCCTGGAAGGTCAGCAGCTCTATCTTGTTCAATTTTAGCTGCTTTCGCTCATCCTCCAACTGGCGAGACTTAGCCAAGAGTTCACAGCGCTGCACATCTTTTGTCTTTACTTGCTGCTGAAGCTTAATGATCTCATTCATTAGGAAATGGGTAAGGCCTTCATGTCCCTCCTCCACTGAAAATGTTTGAACAGCTTATCAACGTCTAATAAAGTAACTTTCTACTAAGTAGGATCAGCAGAACTGAGTAAGAAACAAATGTCCCAGAATATGTACAGAGGCACAGAATATGCACAAATACACACACATTTGTATATCTAACTGTCAACAGTGCAAATATTACACAGCACACAATTACCAGAATCAAAATATACAGGCATATAGCTTGTGTGGATAGAATATGAAGCCTTTACATTTGTCTTGTTTCAGCTGAGCTGACAGGTCTGTCGAAATAGCACAAACTTTATAAAATGAATCTGTACAAAAACAATTAATCTGAATGCTTCAAATTTGCTGCACATGTGTAGGTCATCAGTGTAATTTAGTCCACTGCTCCAACGTTTCTCCTCTTGAGATTTCTTGTAATTCAATTTGAAGCTCTTCAGCTTCATTCAGACAACTGAGATGTTCCTTTTCTTTATACATTACCTATTGTTAGCACATTTTGCATTAAAGGGGACCGAAGAACTGCAGAATGCTACTACAAGATTAGCTTTTATTTCCATTTCTTGCCTGAAAAAAAACCAAACCCAGTCTTCAAGATAGTCCTTATTCCTTTGGGATTGATTCTACTCACCAACAATAGTGGAAAATCTCCGTGTTGGTTCTTTCCCTGTCACCAGTTTGTAGAGTTCGGGGTAGTAAAACTCTAGGCTCTCTAAGAAAACTACATAGCCCCTTTGGCCCTTGGTGTGGAGGATGTCCAGCAGTCGGCCTAAGTACAGAGACCAGAGAGAGCGGTGACATGTCAGCAAGTACAGTATCCCTGAAGTCAAATCTGCTTAAGGTTCATCTCTGCCACAGCAATGAGCTGTGGAAAATCTGGCTGATTAACTGAGTTCAGCTGAACTCATCAAGTAATGCCGCGTATTCTTTAAGTTTGTGCTGATCGCTATTCTGAAGGAGTGCGGGCAAATTGGCCTCTGGAACAGAAATTTCAAAAGACACGTTATTCAGTGCAGCCTTCGCCAGGCAGCACTGAAACGCGAGGATGGCAGACCCTTCAGTGACAAACCATGAAGCACAGCACGACAGCTGAAAACCTGCTCTTGGAATGGCAGCGGCTGCTGCTTGTGTTAACCGAAATATTTACCAAGGCTTTGATGGTAATATGAACCCCATGAGCTCCAGTCCGCACAGCACTGGAAATAGTTGTTGTTATCAAAATAGCAGCAGCAGATCCCCCCCTTTATATTGTATCTCCTGTAAATAAGACATAGGGTTTCCATTTGATAATCTGTAATTTGATATGGGCTCCATCCAGACTTAGCAAAATAATACTGTTGAGATAGGGATGCAGAGGTAGCCATTCACAAAATAATTACCTGCACGGTTAATTTTGGAGGGCAGCATAAGTGAGTTAAGCACCTCATCCTCATCTTGCTCATCGATTACTTTGCACTGCCGTAAGTACGGGGTCAGCTTGGCTGGATTGATGTAGCGGCTCAGCATGTGGCGGTTGCATTCTACGTTCTCCCACAAAGCTTCCTCCTCATCTTTCAGTGTCTCCAGGCAGTCATCCATCTCTGGCTCTCCTCCTTAACGAGAGAAACAACTGGCAAATGAACGTCAAACAGGACAGTTTCTATGCTGTTACTCTTTTGCGCTTCCACGTCACATAGGATGAGTTTAGAATCACTTCTGACGAATGCTGAATGTGCCCTATATCGAAACCGTTTGAACTGAAGTGCAGCCTGTCCACAGCTCATCTGGAAAGTGACAGTTCAGAGAAGTGCTATCGTCTATGAACTATTGCATATTGCTCCCTAGTGATGAATCTGCGGCTCAGCTAACTGCACGAAGGTCTCTACAAGTCAGAGAATCCCTCTTCATATTAGAAGCAAGGGTAGAGGACACGGCGCGATGCAAGAAAGGCTATGAACACGCCGAGCTCTGAGCAAAGACAAATCCTTGCTGCAGGCAGCTAAGGCTCGCGTTCTCACCTCCTGTGTTCCTCTTGGCTGTACTCATTTGAACCTGCGTTTTTTCCTGCCTACCTGTGATGAGCCAACACATACACATGACCGCACCACAAGAACAATTAGCTCATAAGCAAGCAGTTCCGTACGTCTGCCTTCTGCAGCTGCGTGCACATTGAGTGATCTGTGGGCACGAACACAAGTACCTGTGAGTTCGGACCTTGCCTCTCTCCGCATGAGTAGCTAAGTACGAGCATTGTATCGCTGAAGTCTGAAAACATTCCTGGCTCATGCAAATATTATCACATGATTTCTGAGTGCTTGCTAAGCAATTTCCTGCCGACTCCTCATTTGTAACCAGCTCATTAGAGAAGGTTACAAGACAGGCAACAACGAGGTCAGAAAACTTGTACCGAAGTTAAGAGTAAAGAAACTTTGTAAAAATCTTTCCTTCTTAATTTTGTAATAAACGTTAACCTTTGCAACAAGTCTGGTTTTTGCATTCTAACTTTCTCAAGATCTTGTGATCCGGGTGGCATGAGGAAGAAAAGCTTCTATTTCAAGTTATTTTACCCCATCAGAGCCCATGCTATAAGAAGAACGTGCAGTTCTTAGGTCATATGAAATGAGAGCTGTGCTTTATGAGACTTTGCTGGTAATCAGTAACTAAAGACCTCAAAAGCAACATGTTGTTTTTCTTGGACCAGAAGAGTTCTCTCCATTGTGTTATAATTTCCTCAGCTTCCAGCCTTAGGAACTGCAAAACAGCCTGTATTACACTGAACATCACTGGGCAAAACCAGCTATTAATCTGAATAGCTGGGGGCTATTAACTCCTCACTTTGAAAACTAAACCCAAAAGTGCTAATCTGCTAAATAACATGTTTGTCAGTGTTCTATCATAATGAAATGCAGAACAGTCCGACAAAAACGTCTGTTCTTCGCTTGATGCTTTCAAAGACCTTCCCAAATTGTCCAAAATCCTAGGCTGGGGTTTAATATCTCAATGTAAAAAAAAACGGATGGGCTCCCCACACTCTGGACAGGTTAGGGGAGTATTGCCAGAGGTTTTGTTCTTCTCCTGTATCCAGTAGCTCTCCCAGAGTTCTTTTCTTTATAGTTTCACATCTTAGGAACCGCTTATTTAGCATTTTCTCTGCTGCTTGTATGTGGATTTCATTACTCCAGTGGCCGCTATTAAATGGTCCAGGACAGACAAGAGTCCTCAGAGGGCGAGGAAGACCAGGGCTGCTCAAGGGGATCCAGAATCATGGGGGCATGGCTGTAGTTAGGGGGAAATCTCTCTGGTCTTACGAACTCCTCACATGCTGGATGAAATTCTTACTGAATGGCAGTATTTACGTGTGGTAAGGATGACACTGCAGTAATGAACAGTATGAAGCTAAAATAATAGAAAAAGCTATATAAGGTAGGTAGCAGTGGGAGGAATGCTAAAGGTGAAATAGCTTCATCTGAAGTACACATACATTCTCATGAACCTTACTCTCCACCATTTATTCTGGAAATAACTGTATTTCACTTCAAAGGTGAATTTAACAAACTACATAATTGGAGAAGCTTAACTTTTGGGAGCAGAAGGCAGTAAAGCAGAAGGTCACACAGTACCTTAGTCATCTTACAGCCACAGCTATCGATTGCATCTAAAAAAAGGTGCGTTGCAGGCCCTTTAATTTCGGGGAGCGTACCAGGAAGCTCACAGATGGACCCCAGAGCACAAAAGAAGCACTTACCTGAATTTCATAAAATGCAAGATATCTTGTAATCTGCTGCACTGAACCAGAAATTATTACACACTGTCAGCAGTTCCCCCAGGACATTAGTAAGGGATTTCTCCATTAAATGATTCAAAGAAGAGTTCACTCATCAGCGTAATTTTCAACACGAATACATTTTTTTATCTGACATTAAAAATACCTTTATCAAATAGTCCCTCGTGTGTGGGCATAATACATCCATACTGTTATTTTGGGGACATAATGTTTAATGGGAAGGTAGTAAGTATATTGCACGAGTGGCGAAGAATTTTAAAAGATTTCTGGTAGTAAACTCTTGTTAAACACTGTCTATTATCAGGAGCAAGCCCTTAGAAAGAACATTCAGTGGAGTGGTCCCTCATTGCGACGTAGGAATTTCAGAATCTTCCTTTTGCTTTCTTCTTTGGATTTCCACCCTGGAAATGGCCCACCAGAAGCGCAGCCAAGCTCTCTCCTCTCCCCGCTCAGGGATCAGCTCTCCCCTCTTTTTATTACAGCTTGGGTTCCTACCTCTCTTGTGTTTCTGGCGCCAGGCTGGTCTAAGGTTGTAAGCCCCAGGCAGCTCCGCTCTGTGGTGGAGCTATTCCAGAGACAACAGCAATGGGCAGCTGGTACTAGTACAGCACCTTTCCTAGTGAGCACCTATTTCTTTGATTTAGCGTTTAATATAATGTTGAATAGGAAATAAAATGCTTGTGAGTGGCTGAAATTTTGGTGTGCTGGTCAAAAAACATGTGGCAACTGAAACTCGATGGGAAACCAATAAAGGTATTGTGTCAGTGGCTTTAATTTTAAAAGATTTTCAGCAGTGCGTGCATTTTCTAGGCGTTTAAAAGATGCCTAGAAACCAATGGGAACTCAGTGGGAAACCATTAAAGATATTGTATCACTGGCTTTAATTTTAAGATTTTCAGCAGCACATGCATTTTCTAGGTGTTTAAAAGGCCTTATTCCCTGTTTCTGTCCTTTCTTCCTGTGATGATAATGCAGAAAAGTTGTTTTCACTTGTAAAATTAAAAATGACAGGTTTAAAAAGTTTTCAAATGTGTAATCACTTATCTCATCTGATCTTCATTATTAACATTATCCGGTTTCTGATCCCAGCACCTCTTGAGTTGTAACCTAACACATTCCGAAGTTGTGATATGTCATAGAAATACTACGGCGTCCGTTACAAATCACAGGTGTGAAGTCACAGACTTGGACTGACTACAACAGACATTAACCAAAAAGAAATAAGAATCGCCACTGCAGTTAAAAAATTGCTCTCCTGCTGCTCCTTTCAGCGGTTAGTATACAACAGAGCTTTTAACTGCAGGAGTTCTTAATCCAGTAATAATCTCAGCCAGTCCCATCTATTTCAAAGGTCTCTGTAGATGCAGACAAATAAAAGAGCGAATCCCTTTTTACATTAAAAGAAACACTCTACTCCCCTCATCTCCTTTTCTCTCTCAGGGACTATCCTTCTCTCGGCTGCTACACACAACTGAATCTTTCTGTGTGTTTGCTATTTTTTTTGTTATATTTTTCAACTGAACAAATTACCTTGCAGTTAAAGCTGTTCCTGTTCTCACTCAGACTCCACACTCTCATATGTCCGTGACACTCTCCACTGACCAAGGGAATAAAGCCTGCAGGCTTCAGAACCAGGGCTTCCACAAAGTGCTCGTCACCAGGTCACATCTAAAGCTCCATTTCTTGTGATTCATTTAATGATGGTGCAGAAATTAACCCTTCAGCCATTTAATTATTTGTGCCCCCTTGCTCTGAATTCTTCTCAGCCTGTCAATACTGAGAAATCGCCATGTAGCAGACTGCAAATGCGGGCTTCAGCTACGTTTTCTGATTTCTTGATATCTCCTTTGTGAAATGCAAAGAAAGGGTATTGTCCTCATGCTGAGAAGCAGGAGGAAGTTCATTTTGGAAGAGGTGATCTATTTCAATGTTTTGGACTTCTGCATTTGTCACAGATGTTCGCAGACTGGCAGTGTTTAAAAAGGAACCACAACACACAAAATGTTTGTGCAAATGATAAGTTAAGAAGAACAGAAGTTTATGTTAAATACTAAATACCTGTATATAAACCAGGAAAGCATTACATATAAATTATCACACTTTAAAGCAAAAATAAAGATGAAATGAGCACTTTAAAACTGTGTATATAATTACCCTCAACATTTTGAGGGTACTGTATTTCATCCTCTTTCTAGGCATATCTCTAGATTTCATGGGGCAATACCCTTTCTCCCTCGAGCTTGTGTAGCACCTCACATGATAAAGTATAACAACAGGGTGATTTTCTCAAAAGCTGCTTGTATGGCTATGTGCAGATTTCCAATACCAGAGAACCACAAAACCACAAAGGGATTTAGAGCTATTTTTAATTTTAGAGGAAAGTCACAGTTTAAAGTGTGATAAGGAAATTATATTCCTTTGCTTAAGGACAGGAGAGCTCGGTTTGCACTCCTGGCTTTCTGAAATGCTGAATACCAGCAGTTTCCAATTATGTTGGCTGCACTGCTGGATGTCCTATGGTACTGAAAACCACTTTTAAAAGGCTTAAACATTGATTAAGAAGATTGAAGTTGTTTACTTATACTTGCAAATTTTTTCCATGCAGGTGCCTAAATCTGGACTCCCAAAAGAGAGGAGACAGTGTCTTCATCCGCCTTTACGAGTTTGCACTTTATATTCATTCTTTCTACCCCAGTGTCCCTTACAAGGCTGGTAAGAAGTATCTTTATGCCAAGGTAGGATTTGTTAATTAGTGACTGCAAGGCACTTGGAACCACCAAGATGGGGAGGTCCTAGAAAAACATTTATTATTAGTGCAGTTTTATTACTTCAGGTTTTGCAGGCCTTAGGATACTTTCTGAAGCCAACAGCACTGTTGAATGGCCTGGGCTGTATTTCTGTTCTAGGTCACAGTGGCTGTGTATGGAGAGAACCATTCTGTATATATCAGAATCCCCTCTTTATATAAAAAATTCAACTAGCTTACTGAATGCCACAGTTTTAACAAAATACAAAAGAAAAATACAGAATAAGAGATACCAAAGTAATAAAAGAGCAGGAAGCTTTAAACACAAAATAGGATTATTTTCCCACAGAAGTATTCTGTTAGTTCCATTGAGTCAATCTTCTTGTTACACACAACGTACAAAAACCCCCAAACACTAGCAGACTTGCAAGGCTTCAATGAGGTAAAGCTAGATCTTCAGTGAAGCCAGATGATAGCCATAGTCATAAATGCTACTCCCATTTTCTGAACACAAGAGAGACAGAGGTAACAAAAAAAACCTCGCTAACTGGTTCAAAGAGCTCTGGAAGCATATTCATCTTGCTTCTGCAAGCAGACGAGGGAAAGAAAATTCCCCTCATTTTCGTAACTATTAGCTCAACAACCAAGTGAAAGAAAAAGAAATAAAGAATTCTATCACGTTACTCTTATTCAGCATCTCTGCTCTATGGAAAAAAAAACCCCAAAACCAAGCAACAGAATAAATTAGAGATTTGTCTCTAATCAATATTCCTGTCCTAACAGAAGAGGGCCAGAAGAATTAATAGTATAGGAACTTTCTTTAATTATCTCTTCCTTTGCCTTTATTTACTCTTCGAAGAACAGATCCATATAAAACTCTGTCTCAGAAAAAAAGAAAGGGTAATGCATACATAAAACACGGATCAATTATTGGTACTGTTAGTCAGTACACCCAATGATTTGCTTAGTATCACCTAAATCAGAAAGCACTGTATGCAAGAAAGATACACAACTTTTCCAGTATTGCACGATAACATTGCTTAAAAGCTGAACAATCCTTGCACTGAATTCCACGCTTTAGCTTTTGTCTGATTTTGAAATTGCATATGAAATTCTATAAAATACCTATGACTTTCTGGAGGAAAAAACTATTTACACATTAAGAATGCTGTTTTGCACAATGAAATATTGTTGCAAAAGACCTCAATCAGTGCAGTAATACTTCTTAGGATCCTGTAACAATCTCTGTTTCATAAAAGGCTGAGATCTATGCTTTCCCATTTTGCACTCCATCTGGTGAGAATATCTAAGGTCTACGTCTTCCTCAAGTCTGCCAGCCTTAGACCTTCAGAGCTCTTATCATCTTATCACACAGGAAGGAAATGACTAATTTTGTCTCAATAGCAAACCGACAGCAGATTGTGGTACTTCAGACATGCAACATCCAATCAGATTTGGCTGTAGAACATATATTACCAATAATAAACAGAGAAAATGGAAAAATCCTCCTCTACTTCAATGATGTTTTCACGACTCTGTCATTTTTCTGTGTCACTATTTTCTACCTACAGTGAAGATGCTTCCAGCTCCTTCAGTAACAAACTGTCTGTGCACTACTGATAGAGGAGCACTTTCAGAGTGTGGGTTCATCTCACCAATTTGAATCGGGCAGCTAGTGTAGTTTAGAAATCTAGTTCCTCTCTAGCAAATGGAAAACGGTCTGTTCAAAACTTCATTCCACCGTTTTATACTTCTGCCTTAGAATGCCCTCGAAAGATTGGTTTCGAGCCATTACTAGTTCCCTCTAAGATCAATGGAGAGAGATTTGTCCCTTCAGATGTCAATGTCTACACTGGTGATTAGATGGATATTATTCTGTTTTTCCATAGCGTTTAAGAATCTGACAGACAGATTTCAGAAACTGTTAGTACTACCATTATTAAATGATAATGTATGTGAAAGTAAATGACAGAGGTGAGCAGTGAGAGATGGACGAAAAAAAACGAAGAGGAAAGAGAAAGACGAGATTTGAGGATGAAAAATGGTGAGGTCAAGGGAAAAGGAAATCTAAAAAGGGAACAGGAAAAGAAAAAGAAAGTTAGAGAAAGAGGAACTCAACAGAATGAAAGCGATGAACAGAAGTGAGACAGAGATAAGAACAGGAAAGGCCTGAGTAAAGGGAAGGAATGTGGGATGTAAAGCAAATGAAGGGATAAATAGGGAAGGCCCTGCCACAGATCCTGACACATTAGAAATTAGTGTTAGTTCTGAGCACGCAAATCAAGATAATGGCACAATAATTTAAATAAATAATTTACCACAGGAATGTAGTGCATCTATTTTAAAGGATTTGCAAAGTAGCAGTGGAGGGCTGAAAGCCTGACATTTAATAAATGCTTTAATCTACACATCCTCCATCCTGTTACGCACGATGATGAGGAGGAGAACAGAAATCACTGTGCTAACGTAGTACAAATATGTTTATATAGCTGGCCTTTTTTTCTTGAGTGCAGCATGAGCTACTGACACGAGCATTTCCTTTCAACTAATGGGTGCTAAAAGCCAAGATCTAAAAAAGAAGCTGTCATCCTCAGGCTGCCGAGGGCTCAGGAGAATGCTGCTCCAACAAAGGCTTCAGAAGCCATTACTGGGTCCCAGGTTAATTTTTTCTTGATACTGATTCACTCCGTTTTTACAACTGATAAAGAGATTCTCACGAGCTTAGGAGGAAGAGGCACAGCTGGGGGCAAGCTTATGGTCCTGTGTGACTAGGAGGAGTTCTGAATTAAAAATTCAAGTTGCCCAAACATGCAAATGGATTTGATGATTGTAGGTTAGGTCCCAGTAAATGTGCGCTCACATTACAAAAATCAGCACATTCGTTGGTACAGAGAGCCAGCGCTCACAAAGGATTTGCACAGACTGAACTACATAAGAACCTGGTAAGGACAAAGATTCATTAGCTGGTATGTAACTATGAAAGTCGCACAACCCTTGCACAGATAGCCTGATTCTCATTGATGTTATTAACACTTCTATTCATACAATGAGTCACATAAAACAGGAAAAGAGAAAGAAGTGTAGCTCTGTCATACAAAACTCTACTTAGTCTGCTTATTTAAAAAATTTACACTTTCTACAAACTCTTATGTTGTTGTACCAGTTTAAAAAAAAAAACAAAAAACACTCAGAGAAGAACATCTTCCATGCAGTCAGATAATGATTCCTTGTAGGTGATACTCTCATCCCCGAACAGTCAAAGGATAATGCAGAACACATTAGATGGGAGGACTGCACTCTAGTTTAACAATCTCCAAATTCCGCAACAACTGACAGTAAACACGTAGGCCACTCTTACAACAGAAAAGGTTACGCTCCAATCTTGAATACTGTCAGATAATCTCACTGTAATTCACCATGGCCCAAGAAAGTTAGAAAATAATATTTCCTATAGCAGGCTTTATAACATGGCAGGAAAATAAGACAGAACCCTATATTAAGAATCCTATAGTTAGTCAAAATACACAAGGAATGGACAAATAAGAAGCCAACTCTCATAACCCCCGTATAAAGATCAGCCTTAACAAACAATACTCCAAACACATGAAAAATAACCCACATGCAAACTGTTTACTGCATTATAACAGCAGCATGCATTGATTATGGTGAGAATACGATTCAGTTAAATATCTTAAATGCACTATGCAAAGGTATAACAGCTCCCCACCTAGCTCTATGAAGACTCATCCATTCAGTGATGACTGCTATGATTCACATATACATTTTGTTCATTTTATGTAAATGCACAACTTCATGTAGATAGACAGATATCTATACCTTATTCCATTTTTTTCACCTCTTTGTAACTATTCCTTTAAAACAGACTCTAATTTTAAAGAACAGACTGCTGTCTTGCACATGCTAGCTTGAATGCGGTTTGAAGAATGACATACATGCTCTACATAACAAATACCTGAAGTCTCTCCACCTCAAAGTCACTGGAAGAAGTACGCTTCACTCCTAGGCGCAGACTGCCATAAGCTGCCTGAACATCTCAGCCAGCAGAGCACAAAACACACAGAAGACAACTGGATGCCATCTGACAAGAAAAAGTCTACAACAGATTACAAGCAGCCTGGCCTAGGAAGGACAAAACCTCACCAGGAATCAGCAGCAGCTTGAGATTTTACTACTGGAAATTAAAATTCTCCATTCACATGGAAATTATTTTTTTTTCCCACTTATGCTTTCTGGTCACCTCCTCTTCATCTTGCTCTGTGTCCTCTCTCTTCTTGTACCACTGTCGCGGGACTGCGTCACGTGGCTCCGGAAACATACACCCACCATCCTCTCTCTCAAACTTACCGGCTATATATAGTAGATAGAAAGGTGCTGGGGGCTGCTTTACTTCCCTTTTCTCCTGAACAGAGGTTGTGGGTAACTTTCAAACATGACACAATTGCAGAGGAAAGTCTTAGAGGAAGTGTTCTCATAGCCAGAGAGAGCTGTGTGCTCTGGAGGGAGCAAGAGAGACCTCCATCAGGTCCTGCTTTCCTGCAGACCGTACAGCTGGGGTTCATTAACAATTCTATGGCACCAAAGAAGTCTCGCTGTAAAGCCTGCAACTAAGAGCAGGAAAGGAACCTCTGGAAAACAGAAAGACAATTCACTTTCCATCCTGCAGGAGGGCTCCTTTAAATCACTTCTATAGCAATTTTAAGCAAAAATTGTCTGATTCTTTACTTAACTGGACTATACTTTATTTCTGTAAGTAGTAATCTCTCTATGACCTTGTCTTGCTGTCTTGGGGAAGAGACAATACCAAATACTTGGCGATTCTATATTTCCTACCTTCAAAGCATTGCAAGGAGGAATTAAGTATCTTCTGTTTCTTTCTCCATAACTAAGTCCATTGCTCTGATGACATAAAATAAAATGCTGTCAAGATTTCGTGTGGAAAACTTACCCCAGAAGAATTAACTAACGATTGGAAGAGACTAAACTCTGTTCTCATCAGGTAACTCTGGCCTGTTCAGTTCATGGTTAACATGTATTTTTTGAAAAGACCAAAGAAGCAAAGCACTAAAATAGCAAGAGATCTGACTATCCATCTTCACCTGAGCGTGGTTCCTGACAATGAGTCAACATAAGAAGTATGAGAATTTTATTGAATTCTCTGCTGACTGTGGAAATAAATATTTGTGAAAATAGCAACTGTGAAGTGCTGCCAGAATTACACTTCCTCTGTGAGCATCCCAGTCTTTAGGCGCAGGCAGCTGCTGTTAAAACAGCATCTAGGAACGATATTACAAAGGCAAGATTTGCAGGATTACATGCACCCAAATCCTGATCTTTAGGAGATGATGTATAGCAGTACAAAGGCCGGTAAGGCATCGCAACCAACTAAAAGTCAGTGGAAGTTTTGTTTTATTCTCCTAACTTACGCCCTGAAGCATAACAATTCCTTATGTGCTCTCTGCATTAACTGAACCTCACAGCATAAAGTGTCACAAGCTAACAACAAAAGCATTTGCAGAATGTGCAAAAAAGCATTTGTTTTAAATGCAGGGTTGTATTTGTGTGTGAAGTAAGGTTACATGCAATATGAGCACTAGTAAATGGCTCCCACATGTGAGAATTGATTTCCCCTATTTCTCATTCCTACTCAAGGGCACAACTCGTAATTAGGGTCAGATTTTCAAAGAGCGTAGGTGGTGTTCAGGCATCAAAATAAATGGCCAGATTTTTGCAAGACTTGCCTCAGAGTGTGGGATAAGATAGCGTTATGAATCACAGAGCTGCTGCGTGTTAAGCACTTTTAAAAATCGGGTCTTTCTTACATGCTTAAATTGAAGCTGAGCTCTTTCAAAAATCTTTCCTCGACTGGAGCATTCTTCAAATGTGAAGTATTTGAAAAATGGGCCTTTAAAGCTTCGTGAGGTGCTAATTTTTACATGAATAGGAAACTGCTATATATAGCACCTATAAAACTGACTGGCAGCAGTATTTAAGTAGTTCTGATTCTCCAGTATTGTATAAACTCTCCGGTAGTACACATTCCACAGAGAAGAGGGCAGGCGCTGTGTGTCAGTTCTTACCTGCGTTAATTCTAATGCCTCTGAGTCCATTGGACTTTGCTAGCTAACAGGTGATGGTAAACACTGCTGATGCATCAATCTCTTTTCAGCATATTGTCTCCAACTACAATTGAGACTAAGAATTAGATGAAATTTTAAACTTTGAACCCCCTGAGACATAATGAGAGTTCTTTCTACATGACTAACAACATTTCTTTCTATAAGGAACAAAGACAAAATTATTTTTCTTATGCTCAAAAATTAATACAGTGTAGAAATTATATGAGGTTTTAGATTAGACTCTCCTTCCATCATTATTTGCTCTATTTATCCTTTTTTTCAAAGCTGGTAAATTCAGCCTTGCAGAATCTATACTGCTGACTCAGCTAACCGAGCCAAAACTCATAAAAATCTATTTTAAAAAGGTCCAATGATTTTATTTTCTAATCGTAAATATGAAATTTAATTAGCATCTCATTGCTAACGAAGTCACCATGGAAGACGAGACTGAGGAATTAGGCACAGGGATGGAACGTCAAGCGTAAAACAAAACAACAGTTATGCAGGAGCCAGTTTAACTCCTGCTTTCCTCTGCTCAGGTTTCAGATCTTTTAAGAACTGTGTGCTGTATTCACAGGTTTCCTTCTTTGATGGCAAGGCCCTTCCATCTTCTACGGCAGGAATTACTCTAGCATGATGTAACATCATGCAAAATACAAAATACCAACAGATAAGGTTCACTCTGGGTTAGAAACAGAAGCAAGATAGAGCAAGCTGGATCTGAATTCAAAATCCTATTTTGTCATAGGCTACCCAGGTCAGCGTTTCTGATCCTATAAAAGCAATACACTCATCAACTGAGAAAAGAATTCATAGTATTCTCCAGGGTACTGCAAACAACAGAAAGATTAAAGGCGTTTTTTTAAAGGAAGCACATGGAGAACTTAAAAAGCCTCTTTAAAACAGGAAATGTGTCCAGCCTTTTCATTATCAGCATTCCTAGAATGTGCGTCCTAGGCTGACATCAGCACTGATGCTGGCATCACGGGGTGAAATGCTGTCTGCTGGGAGATACCTCTACCGTCTTCTCTCAGAGTTCCTGAGAGGACAGGAGCTCTCCGTCTGTCTTTGCTCACCCATGCCAGCACGAGAGGGTTACATGACACACTTCCCTGCAACGCAGCACCTGCCGAAGGTGAAGGCAGAGACAGCCTAAAAGGTTTTTATACTGAAAGGGTTATTAAGCATTGGAACTGGCTGCCCAGGGAAGTGGCTGAGGCACCACGCCTGGGGGTATTTAAAAGCTGGGCAGACATAGTGTTTAGAGATACGGTTTAATTACGTTTTTTGTCAGAGTTAGGTTGATTGTTGGAGTAGATGATCTGAAAGGTCCCTTCCAATCTAAGCAACTCTTTGATTCTATGATTCTATGACAGCCCTTCTTCTATGGTTGCTCCATGAGGTGAGGGAGCACAAAATACTGAACCTCACGGAGGAGAGGACTCGGTGAGAAGTGGGCAAGTACCGTGGGAGAGCTCTGAAAGGGCTGATGAACTACAGTAACCACAAAGCTGTACTTTCTCCTTATAGTCACACTGAAATTGTTCATAGCAAGTTGGTGTGGGAGGAAGTGTTTACAGGACCTGTCCTGCGAGCAAGTAATTATTAATAATTCCTGGATTGCTAGAAAAGCTTTTGGAGTAACTCTGTGTGTGGGCATGCCCCTTGGTTGGTCTCAGTGACAACATTCTTTAGGGTAAAAAGGGCTGTATTAGTGACGGTCCTGGTTACTTATGGGTGGGCAACTTTTTAATACTTGAACACTCCCCAATGTGACTTGAAAGCTGGAAATATCCAAGCATGTGGTCGCAGCACTATAAAAGCTTACTGCTTTGCAACGTGACAAAACCGGCTCTTCTTCATTATCAGTAATGGAAAGCAGAAGTTATATACCAAGCAATGTTCTATGTAGTAAGACAGGAGCAATTCGGGGATCGTGATGTTTTCTTGGATGCTGTTGGACTTATCATCTCTTGACAATCTCATAATGCTTTAAAATTACTGTCCAGTTTTCAGGGCAGCCGCCAATACAGGAGTATTTTCATACCAGTTGTAAGGCTCAGCAGACAGTGTGGGTAAATGACACTCGTGTCCACACTGCCAAACCAAGGGCACAACCTGCAGCTTCTGAGGATCAGCTCTCCTGCAGTACCTAGAGCATCTCCCTCCATCTCCCATCTGAAAGCCTCCCAGTAGAAGCGACAGTCCATATTCTGATGAAAAGCAGCAAGAATTCTCTTTAGGAACAGTTGATTTGCTAGACTCTGTCTTCACTCTCCTCCTTGCATACAGCAGGAAAAATGCTGGCTCTGAGAAAGTAAAAATATGGAAGGAGAACCATATATCTTATTTTGACATCCTGACCATTTCTCTCCCCTAGAATTAGCCCTTTATGTCCTAGTATCCCTGCCTGCTTGAAAGTAAGGAAGCTGTGTATTTCACCTTTCTAGTATTCAAGTTCTTTGTTTTTTAAAATATATTTAATATATAAAAAATAATGGTAACATTTGCAAATGTCCTGTTTTCAAAAGTGATAAAAACACACAGGAGCCTATGTTCTCATTAACAGATATGAGGTTAAGGATTCAATTCTGACAGCTTTTGGAGTTTGAAGCTGTTCAGGCATTTTTGGAATGCTGTCCCACGTAACTCAGTGAGTCAGCAGTTGCAATGAATCTGAGTGAAGAGCAGAGATATTGCAACATTCGGCCAATGCTTCCTCGTACTGGTCCACAAATTCAACAGTTTTTTAATCACTAGGAAATAGAAGTCTTATCAGAAAAAAAAAATTCAGGAAAGTTTTAAAATAAAATTTGTCAGAGCTTTAATTATAGTGAGTTGAAATCTGACCTCAAAAAGTAAAAAGAAACAAAAAATGTCTGTTAAAAACAGAATTCTGTCTCTTGCTCTCTTCTGATAATGTTTACTCAAAATGAAAGCCTAAAAATATCAAAAAGTCGCTACCAATTTATATTTTGCTCAACTTCATATACATCAGGACAACTTTACATTGCTGTTACACTATCATTCACTTGGAATAGCAAACAGACACAACCCAGAGATGTTATCGTCCAGACTGACTTGGGAAACACCGCACATTATATTAGCAGTTGATGAGATGAATGGTGGAGTTGAGGTGGGCTGAGCAAGGACTATCGACTTTCTTCAAACAACTGATATGCAGAGTCCCTGCTGTCTCCAATCAGTCTCTGTAAATAAGACTTACCCCAGTTCAAATTTCTGGAATAACTCTTTATGATTCTTTCTAATATTTATGACATCACTCACCCTAGCAAAGAAAAAAAGGAATTGAACTTTCTCATTCCACGTGATCTGAAATGGATAATTCTGGTAAAGCATATTTTTAAAGGACAAAGCAAGTTTAATGCAATAACCATATTCTCCTTTTGTATTCTTATATGCAAAGTTTTATCACTTAGCCAAAAATTTCACTGTTACTTTTCAGGACAGAATGGTCCAGCTGGTGGCTCCATCAGAAGGGGTTTACTCAATTCACTACGTTTTTCTCTGGAGGAAATAAGGATTGCTGGTTTGGGCAGCAGGCAGCTGCACATCTCCCCTTGGGCTTGTATAAGGCCAAATTCATGGCAGAGTGAATTTCTGGTCCGAGACTACGGAGTTCACTGCTTCCACATGAGGGGAGGAAGAAGGTGGGAAGTTATCCACTTCCAGACGTGTGCTACAGAATGCCAGGCAGTGGCATTGCACAGCCCACAGAATCTGACGCTCTCATCTGACTCTTCACAGCGGCTCTACATGCAGGACCAGAGGTTCACTACTGGATCATGTTCTCTGAAACACACCACAACAACCCGTCCTACCACAGCCAGCTGTATATGTTACACATTCTCCACAAGAGAAAAGAAAAGAAGTGGAAGAATCTCCCAGATGAAAATACGACTTTGTCAGTGAGGTCTACAAACCTTACTAAAGCAACATGGCCTGCCTCTGCCTTCCCTCTGATTTTTCATTTTTTCATTCGCTGTGTCTGATGCATTGCTTCATTTCCCTTAGGATCAGTCACAAACCAGAGGTGAGAGATACCCTCGGTTCTAAAGTGTGCCATATAGAGAGAAGTTTGTTAGTTATCTTCACTCACCTGATGAAACTACCGTATATGGGATGGCAATCAGAATCAGGGAGGAAGAGGAAAGGAGGTATTAAACAAGACAAGTGAGGTGAGTCAGACAAATGGGTCAGACTGAAGGTAGAGAGAATTTGGGACGTCCTGTGAGGACCAAAATAACAGTAACAAACCACTCTCTGCCTTTTCTCATGTTCTTTCTTCATGAGAAAGCTGAACGTTCCTAGTTGATGTTCAAATTATCTTTACTGTTCCCAGTTCCTTTGTGCAGAGACTGTACTTAGATCTGGGCTGACAGCATTAGCTATTTAATAGGTTTGCATCCAATATTTCTACTACAATCCTGCTCAAATAGCTTTGGATTTATGCACTATTACCATGTTATAATGACACAACTGCAAGCAGTTTGCATTTTTCTGCATTGCAGAAAGTGTTGCAATGTATTAGGAGCTTGTCATTAAATTCACAGTTTCAAAGTGGCACTCAAATTTCGACCATTTCTGTATTAGACCTAGCATTTTCTAATTGTTCTTTGCAGGTGAGAAAGTTCAGTCCTTCCCGATACCGTATTCTCATGGCTTCTAAAGTAACTATGGAGCCAGATAGAACCCACCCAGGTGTGCAGCCCTGGTTGTCCAGTGATTCAGTGATGGTGTTGTTGTCAACAACATTTAATCCAGCAAAACTGCCTGGACACTGCTCTCACTCTGGATATGGGCAAGGCACAAAACCACTATTCTGTAGTGTAACACTCCATATGAAAATGCCCAAGTATCATTTTTCCTTCAGACCACAGACTTGCAGATTTAAAAAAAAAACACCACCTGATTCAGTGTTTCCAGGCTTACAGGAAATGTAATACTCCTTCACTTTTTCTAACAACTAAAGCAGAAGAAAAACATACTCTTTTCTGTCCTAACACAAAAGTTTAAATTTATTTTTTTTTTCATACCGCATTGATATCTTTCATGGCATAAATTGCAAAAATGAAAGAATAAAAGACAGAAGGAAATTAAACCTTCTACAATAAAACTTGTTAGTCATGGGTCTTCCTGAAAAATATGTAACTGGAAATACAGGAATATGTTACTGGAAGGACGAAACACACCCAAAATCTTCCTAAACAATTAAATAGTGAGGCTTATTCTGACTTGTTTTGGCAGGAACTGTGAAGGAAGAATAGCAGTGTAGTAGCAGAGTCTCATGCTAAGCTTGTTTGCTTTTTTTTTTTTTACCGGGAAAATCAGCTCAGCAATAGTAAAGAAAGTGGAAAAAGCTTATAGAATTTTATATTTTCAGTCAGTGCAAGACATTAGTGAAATGAGTTTGATGATCTCACTAGCTATGTCATTATAAACTATGAAAAACACATGGAATGGCAACTACCTTGGCGTGGCCGTCAGGGACATGATTTAGTGGTGGATTTGGTAGTGTTGGGTTAATGGTTGGACTCGATGATCTTAAGGATCTTTTCCAACCTAAATGATTCTATGATTCAGAAAAAGCCCAGAAACAGAGATGCAGCAGCAGGTGCTGGATAGACACCGTGACTTGTAAAGACTGGGGTGCACCAGTAGACTTTGGGGAGGATCCATGGGAGATTGCAACCAGGGAGGAAACTTTCTTTCAAACACAGACCTCATGCAACATACCACTTTGGTCAGTGAATGGCAAATGTCACTCGCATTTTAATGGAGACGTTAAAAGCCAAAAGCCTTCAAATGATCTTATAAATGTGATAATTTTTCAGTTGATGATCAAGGAGAAAAGATTCAGTCACCAGTTGTGCTGTAGTTTGGAAATGAAGCATATTTGGTGTAATCTTTAGAAAAAGAGATGAAGCAACGTTGGGGTGTTTTCCCAGTTTGCTCAGGATTCAGAATTCACAGGGGCAAACATTTGAAAGGTTTCTTCATTGGTGTTTCAAACCCTGGAGAAACTTACTTTTGTGCTCAAGTATATTAAATGAGTGTAACAACCTATTAAGCATACTCATACTGATTTCAAGTATGGGCACAGCTAGATTGGAAATGTTTATACACATATAGAGCTGTAAAAAATGAAGTGGAAACAATCCATTAATGGCTAATGATAACCATATATGTACTGTTAGCATACAGCTTTTTCTGCATTCAAATGGAAAAAAATCCTTATCCCATTTTAAACAGAAGCCCTGTGTTAAATTTACTCTTGAGTGCCTCAATTACAACCTGAGGAAAATTTGCCAGCAAACAACCGGTGCTCAGGAGGCCAGCGGGACTCCTTTCATTGGATACAAGGAAGCTGTATTCCTCCCCTGAACTACAAAAACCAGGGCAGGCTATCAGACTTGGGCAAATAACAAGTATCTTTGTGTAAGGCCAAAGTGGCCTCAGGGACCAGAACAAACATATCTGTTAATACTACACTATGTTGCTTTACCCAGACAAATTCACTCAGGCAACAATTACTCCAAAGAGTATCACATACACAGCTGTATATACATTTATCCTTTTGACAAAACCAGAATGTTACAGCATTTCATTTGACATTTCTGATAGATTTCCAGTGAGATTTGACAAATTTCTCTTTCCTCTTCAGTTGCTAAACATATTCACTGAAGTAGACAGCATTAGAAAGTAATGCCCCATCCAGCACTGAAGATAAAATAGGTGTTGCAGGACTAACGTAACAAGAATATTCTCTTCAATACACGTTCGGCAGTGATAGCAGACAATGCACAACACGTTGCCAACCTTTGGTGCTATTAGTAATGTACTTTTATGAGCTGCGGAAAAAAAACCCTGTGTGTTTGCCTTTTGTATAAAAAAGTACAAAGGCCTTACCCGCTGGTAAAAAGTTAAATGCACCCCCTGTAGATCATTAAGCAGGTGAATTCATGGTACTCACAAACTATCACCATTCCCGGAGCCCAAGTATTTGGCAGAAGATTATGAAGGAAAAGAGGTGCTCAAAATCAAAGTTCAGAAAAGACCTTTATGTTTAACTAAAGTCAGTGTGAAAACCTCCAGCCATGGAGTAATCCACTGCCCACAGCTGGGACACACCATGACGGGGTATATGGCAGATCAGCTGTTTTGTTAAATTGCACTTTAAACAGCCTGGCACTGAATTCTCCTCTTGCCTAGAGGAGCAAAAGTGAGAGGGTAATATAGGGAGAGAATACCGACTAAAGATGTAGAGAGAAAGAAGCTTTTATCGCTCGTTGGATGTGTGCCACAGAGACCAATTATATACATTTGACAGCAACCATTATAATTCCAGAGTCCTTGAACAAATCACAAGCAGAAAGGTTACCTTCCTGAAAATGTTCATTGCCATTAAATAACTGACCCAGACTAGAGGGTAAAGGCAGCACGTAAGAGAGAGTTTGGGTGTAGGGAGGAGATGGAGAATCTTATTACACGTACACCTGAGAAAACCCCATCATTTGTTCTGAAAAAGGAATTGCAGATTCACTGCAGACACTGTATTCTCAGCAAAGCGGACAGTGTTCTGAGAATGCAAATCCTACAGCCAGTAGAGACAAAACAGCCAAGACAAAAATAATTTCTCTCTATCAGTGGCAAAACTCGTCTAAACTTGATGAGGTTTATGTTTTTAGCCTCCAGTTTGAAAGTCAGAAGACCTGGCCCCATATTCCTTGTTCTTTTAAGTTTAGATTGCTATGGAGGCTACTTACAAAGAAAGCTGCCATAGGTCAAGTTCCACCTTCAGTTAAACCACCGTGATGACCACATCTAAGCAAAACATTTGTATTTCATGGAACAAGCATTTCAATATCAAAGAGAGAGTTAAGACATCTGCTAATAAGCGGGTAGCTTGTTCTCCCTCAATAATATAGGCACGATATTGGGAGAAATAAGGATCTCTATAAATTTCATCCTCTGTGAGCAATTATTCCACACATCTGATTAAAAATTTCACCAAGCAACCGTACAGAAACCAAGGTCATTTAGTATATCGCATTCATGATTTTTTCAGCATATCCCAGTTATTTGGGATGCATCCTTCTAGGGAAGGTTCAAATTGCTTTTAACAGGTACACGCAGTCAGATGGTTCTCTTTTCACTCATGTTGAAAGTTTATTTTTCTCTTAATTCAGAGTCAAATCTAAGGGGAAGTAACTATTCGCATACCAACAGGGAGAGAAACATGTGGTTCTGAATTTGTGTTCTGGGGTTGGCCCTCTCAATATAGCAATTTGCTGGGTAGGATGCAAAGTTTCCAGGCTCTTTCCAGCTGAAATTTCTCCTCTGCCAGACCCATGACTCAAGAAACTAAACACACATACACACACAAAAGAATTTCTGGCTCCAGGTCCCCTTGCAACTGTCAACCCAACTTTGACAATGCCCATTTTTAAATCAACATACAGCAAACTATCATGATAAAAAAAAAAAGGAAGGAGAGAGAGAGAGAGAGGAGATGTTGTCTCAGCCAATTTATTTCTGGGAGACATCAAGGCCTTACAAAAAGAACCAGTAATGGGGGCACAGAATACTGAAAAAACAAAGCACAAAATCATCATACAAGTTTTGCAGAATGACTAAAAGGAACACAAGTACTTTTCACATCACAAGATGAGTTGTAACAGAGTAAGAAAGAGTCATATTTAGAGCTGTATGTATAAAACGAACATCTCTTATTTTATTGTTCTAGGCATGTGGACTTTTTGCAAGATCCAAAAGACAAAGATATTTTAATGTACCTGCTTCTGTATTCAGAAGAGAATGCTAACAGCTCAAAGGCCACAGTTTGCTAGCTCTGAATCAGAAAGGATATATTATAATAGCAAACATAAAACTTAAGCTCCTTTCACTCATAAGGAGATGGACAATTTGAGAGAGCACGACAGATCACAACAGATCACACAGAGAATTCTCCCACATAATAATTCTTTTATTAATTCATCTGAGTTTAATAAGTGATCCTTATTCAGTCCCAAAAGCCCACATTAGAACATCCCCAGAAATAAATCTTCAGTCTCAATAGTCCTGCTTAAGGAGGTGAGGCTAAAAGGCTTCATCAAAGAAATGTACTTATTTGTCGTGTCTGGTTCAAAGCTTACAGACTTAAGCAAGGAATAATACCAGATATTGTCCTTGGATGCAGTTTTTAGCCATGCCTGATCTTGGTGACTCACCGAGATACCTGGTATAAAAGAAATGAGCTGTTTCCAGATCCTAGGAGCAAAGTTACTTCCACTACAGCATTAGAGTTGAGAACCTCTACCGCTGTGATCTGGAATCCCATAGGAATCAACAGGACAAAAACTATGCCAGTGTCAGACCAGAAGTTCTGTTATGGGGCAGGAAGTTTAAAACTTTATTAAGTTTAGTAAAAAGGTGTCCCGGTTTCGGTGTGGAAAAACTTAGTTTTCTTTCTAGTGATTGCTATGAAAGGAATGTCAATAATGCATATTGTTTTAGTTGTTGCTAAGTGATGCTTATACTTTTCAAGGACTCTTTTCAGCTTCCCATAAAAGCTGAGGAGGAGCATAGATGGAACAACAGAATGACCAATGGAATATTCCGTACCATAGATGTCGTGCTCAGTATATAAATGGGGGTTGGCCCGGAGGGGGAATCTGTGATCACTGCTCGGGAAGGGACCAATTCACTGGGTGGTGACAGTGACTTGTGTCCTCATCGTTGTTGTTATTATTATTCTTCTTTTCTGTTATTGATCTATTAAACGTTCTTTATCTCAACCCATGAGTTTTTTTCTTTCCCTTTCCCCTCCTTTTCTCCCGCTTCTCCCTGCCCTTCTGGGGGAAGGGGGAGAACTGCGCGAGCAACTGCATGGTCCTAGCTGCTGGCTGGAGTTAAACCACGACAAAAGGCTTATGATGAACTAGAACTATTTTTACAGTTTTCCAAAGACATTTTGGATTGTGGTCTCCCATTTTTTCATCTACCTTCAGTCCCATCACTAAGCTCTTACTCTGTTGCAGCCTGCACATTCTGCAAAGGAAAGAGGAGCTGAGAGATTGTAATACTTCCTCCAGTTCCCCTACAGGTACTCAGTGGGGGTGCTAAGATAGCAGAGAGTAAGACCATCTGCATCAGTAGTTCCTCCCAATATGAATACAACATCAAGATAAAAACAGATAGAGAAACCTGGTGGAGAGTTGTGGTCAGGACTTAGGAAGGAGTGGGATGATAGAAAGAGAAGGGATAGAATATACAAAGTCAGGGGAGGCTGCATTTGTGAGTGGAGAGGAAGCTATGGTGTGTTATAGGTGTTAGAAAATTCTGTTTGTGAGACAGAAAGAAACAGAGACAGGATGACAGCCATTATTTGTTGTGAACGACTAAATATGAGTCTGAGAACTGGAAAGAAGCTGTGCAAGTATAAAAGTTTTGTATTTGAGGATGCAATCCCAAATCCTGCATGTGTACATGAAAGGGGCAGATGGGGAAGCAGCATGTACGTGCAAGGACGATCCAGCGGGGGGGCAACACCAGTGTGTGTGCAAAATGAGCCCTGCAGGGCAGCAGTGTATGCTGTGTGCATGAGAAAGCGGAGGGAGCAGGAAGTAGGAGTGCGTGCGAGAAGCTGGAGGAGCGACGGGAAAGGGGAACAGGAGACAGAGAGGGAACTGACAGAGGGGAAGGAGAGAAAGATTAAGAACATGGGGGAGGATGTACAGTCTATTGCACAGAAAGAGAAGGCGGAGGGAAAGGAAAGGAGCGAACAAGGGGAACATTTGTCACACAGAAAATATGTTTGATGAAAAACAGGCATAAAAAGATGGTGAAAAAGATAGTAAGAGAAACATTAGGGTTGCGAAAAGAATAAAGGAAGTGAGAAGAACAAATTAAAAGATAAAAAAAAAAAACCAAAGAAGAAAGGTTTTATTAGTTGACAGAAAACATATGTCCCCAGTGAAGAGATTTAAAGAAAAGGCTAAGGCACAACACACCATGGGTAGAACCAGAAATTCTACCCATGGTGGAATTGTTTCTCTACTGGAGACCAGTGCTGATGCTCAGTCCTTTCATCTCCCCTCTCTAGACCTCCATTTCAACTCTCCTTCCCAGTGCACGCTTTCTTTAAGAACATGTTTGTACCTCCAGCGGCAGCCCCTTCACCTCACTGAACACTGGGCTCCAAGTATCGGTGCATGCAAAGTACAACGAGAGCTGTTGAGGGCGAGGAAGGCGCAAATGCAATCATTTTCAAAGAAATGTACTCTTGGAAATTAACACAAAAGAGGTGAAAGGTGAAAGTGGAACTTGTGATTAGGGTCGAGTGCTGTCCTAGGCAGCAGTGAGGTGGAGCTGCTCTGACAGCTGCTTTCCTTACCTTGGGTGCTCATGAGTGACCGGGCTGTCTCGCTGCGGCTGCTGCAGGCTGAAACTCCCTACGTCGCCTCCATGCAATTGTCGGTGTCTCTCCAGGAGGCTCAGAGGGGTTATTTGTGCTCGGCAGCTGCTGAAAAGTAAAGGAAACACAGGGAGAAAAACGCCCGCTGGCCCCTAACGTGCCAAAAGTTTAGGGAGAATCAGGAATGAAGGAAGCAAGTGCACTGGTGTCAGAACGAGCAGAGAGCGACACAGAAAGTAAGAAAAAGTGTGTCAGAGGCTGGGAGGGGCGGAGAAGGAAAATGCAAAGATCTGACAGGAAATCAGACTATAAATCTGCTTAGGGTTTAAAAAAAACACACTTCTGCTCCCCAGTGATACAGCCTGTTTGCAAATGACTCTGCAGGCAGGTGACAGCGGAGCCCTGAAGTACCACAGTAAGCAAATGAAGAGGCACTTTTGCCCCTTCCCCAGGAAGAGCAGTGGGCAGAGGCGGCGGCAGCACAAACGACGGGCTCAGACAGAAAAAGCAGGCTGTCGCCGCTGCCTCACTTCTAGCTCCCCAGACTTTTCGTGCCTGTTTGCCTCAGGCAAAAAGGGACATGCTGAATGCCAGCCCTACTGGTGCTGCACCTCTCTGACCACGAAGCAGCAGCCCCTGCTCCTCAGTGCACGTGCTGGCTAGAAAGCAAGCAGGACAGAAAAAAGAAAGAAAGGACTGAACAGAACAGAGTTTCAAGAGCAACAGTTCCAGGCAGAAAGGATTCTGGGTTTTCCCAAGGTTTCAAGGGCTTTTCAAGAAAGCATCTATTTTATTAATAGCTGCTTTTGCTAAAATGGTAGCCAACAAGGTTTACTTTATGATTATTTTACAGCTGAATGGTACTTTAAACAATACATTTTCCAAAGAGAGTCTCTGCTGACATAAAGAAGCCGCAGTCCCTTGTATTGCTTTAAAGGTGGACTCCAGGCTTAAGGCCACACGTGCAAATTCAGCCTTTGGTGGGTCTCACTGAGGGCATTTACCTGCCGGGCTGCAACTAAGAGCCTCCCTCCACAGGCAAGCCAACACGAGCAGGGCCAGTCAGCCCTCTCCCTTCCAGTTCTCTCAGTCCTGCAGGACCAGGAGTCACCACCACCACTGCTAGAAACGTCCTTCAGTTGCCATCTTGCTGGGGCATCCTGAGTCTGGAATGATGCTGTGCTGGGTCTTGTTCTGCGGTTGCCTATTCGAGCCCCAGGTGGAAACAAGGCACAGATAGTGCTCTATTCCCAGTCCCTCCCTGGGCTTTACCCTTTGCGCTGGGTGAACACACACAAGTGAAGCCTCACTGGAGTCAGCAACAGGTCCTGAACATGTGAGAAATCAGAGGAAAGACCCCTTGAAGGAAGACTCACATGTGGGTAATAGGGATGCACGTATGCGACTGTGGCTAGAAGAATACAACTGTGCATGTGTGTGCATGGGTACGGTTTTATCTCATGAGAGAAACTAACAGAAAAAGCAGAAACGCTAGGAATAATAAGCATAAGTGACTGATGACAGATAATTTAGGAATGCGGGAAGGGAAAAAGCATGATGATAGTAATGGAGTGAGAGAATGAGAAAGGAAAAAATAGTTGAGAATAAAGGAAAACACAACGAATGGAAAGTAAGTATAAAAGTACAGTGGAAAAACTATCAAAGGATATGGCAGCATCAAAGGATACAGAGTGGAGGAAGTGAGATGATCAAGTGAAAAGAAGCAATATAAGGGAGAAAATACATGGCTCAAAGTGGTATTACAATAACACTCAAATGTGTTCTTACCAAACTGAAACACTGAACCCCGTGAAAATCATGAGGGAGCAGAATATGTTCCAGGTGGCAAAATGCGTGGGCCAGCTCTGCTCTAATTCTCCCTTATCGTTCCTGTAATTACACGTTTGCACCTGTACCTGGACTGACAAGGGCCTAAGTTTAGCCATAAGGACGATATTGAAAGGGATTCTGGAAGGGGCTCCAGTTCTCTAGATCAATAGCTCAAAAACTAGGGAAGGCAGGATTTTCTCTCTCCCACTGAGCAACAGCAGAACATGCTACGCCCCCACCGATTCTTTTCCAGTGAGGACTATACTGTTATGTCCTTATGCTACTTAGATTCTTGTGCAACTTCACCGAAATTCACCTTTGAACAAACCTGCGAGCTGCATGTGAGAAGGTGCAGGAAAAGCTTCCTGCTTTGAGCAGCCACAAGTCCATCTGTGTGACAACTGCATGGGAGAGGTTCTGTAGATTCTGACTGGGGGAAAGCCAGGGATACTTTGGAGAAAAACTGTGAAATATATCTCTAAGAACTGTAGCCTACAATTATTCCATCAAAACCAATACAAGTGATTTCTGAGCTAAGCTTTCTACTGCTTTCATAGAGGAAGCTGATTTGTGCATGCAACAGAGGAACCATTTTAAGCACAACCAGGGAAATCAACTTTGCTGGCAGGAGGCTTTGTGGCTTCACTTGGACTTAAAAAACCACAGGCCTTCCACACATAGTTCCTAACCTGAAAGGAAAAACATGCTAGAAATTCAAGTCAAAACTCACCAAGTCTCTCTATAGCTTTCTCCTTCTGTCCTTGATCTCTTCAGCAAATAAGGTATCAGACAGTATAGGCTACAAAACTGCCCTCCAGAGTCAAGCAAGGTGTTAGGTATCATTTGTTCCTCATTCTGTTTTTTTTTGCTTAATGGTGCAGATTACAAACAGCTTCCACAAAGCAGAACTGTTTTAAAGAAGATGCCACATTTCCCTGGGCCTAAAGTGATGTCCTAGAGATGAAGCAATCATCCAGTGGAGCCAGAGCAGCTTTAAGGAATCTATCACTGAACCTAAAATTCTCTTAATCATAAAGACTTTACTGGCAAACTAAGATTAGCTGAGCAGGGTCCAGACATCAATCACAAAGCCATAAGTAACTGCGTATCACCTTTCTTTTGTAAGAATTTACAATCTTAATCCCAGTTTTCAGTTTTAAAAAATTCTTTCAAGCTATAAAAATGTTATGGTTGAGGTTACAGTTCCTTGAGGCTGGTAGACTGAAGTGACGCGTTTCACACAATGTAAGTGTAGAAAGTAATTGTGTTCTATTAGGCAATTAGAAAATTCAAGAAATTCCAGATGCGCCACCTAAAATACAGGTATGTGGCAAAAAGCTGCAGAATTTAAATCAGGGAGTTTCCTGATCCAAATGCGGAGTCTAGGACCTCGACTGGTCGAGTTACATACCTTGTAAAGAGCAGCAACAATGGAGACTTACGTACAAAGTTGAAAACTAGAAAGATACCTAAAATAAGCACTGGGAACATGGTATTGAGAAAAACTCCAAAAAGAGCTTTCCCAAGCAGTCTGGCTGAAGCAAAGAACACTTGGAAGTTTGATTAAACTTGGTTATTTTTCACCCATTCCACTCAGGGAAGCAGGAATTTTTTTATTTTTTTTTTATTTTTGGTAAGAAAACCAAATTGCTTCAAAGAGATACCTGACTTTGTTATCTATTTCCTTTTTTATAACCAAAAAAATCCACTGTAACTTTCAGTTTAGCTACCTGCCCAGTTAAGGGGTGACAATATTTTTTTTTTTTTTTAATGGCTTCTCAGTCTTCATTCATTAAACCTGGTACAGGAAACAATAAATTACACCTCTGCCTGCAAAGGAACTCCTCTCACATGAAAGCCACCTGGCAGGACACAGCCGGTGTGTCTGCTATTTCCCTCTTTCAAAGAGTCTTCAGAAAAGGAGACTATACATAATTCCTTCCAATTGCTCTAATCCGGCATGATCTGAGCAGGTAAAACCTGAATAACAAGTGCATCTTAAGCCCTTTGATGGGGCTGTACCTTCGCTTCCCCCAGGCTTTTACTTTGGGATCCTTGCATAAAAAAGACAGCAAAATTTCAAGGTTAATTCTATCATTTTCTTAGGGTGATCAAACAGTGGAGAAGACTTGGCAACTTAGAAATTCCTCCGCGTTGTTGCTGGCCTCCCAAGTATTTTGCTCATAGTGACTTTCTTACCATAACATTGTGATGGGGGTCTATAGGGAAAGCTTCTGTCTGTCCCACAGGAATCATGTAAAATTTGTTTGTCCAATGGAAGGTTGTCCTTGTACACCATGACTTCCTACGGAATGCCTTTTTACAGAGTTGATTCAGCAGCACTCAGGAGGGCAGGCCATAACTCAGAAACGAAGCTGCTAGATAGCTTTAAGTACTTGCAGACTTAAGAGCTGGGGAACAAAAAAATCAGCATTTGGAAGCAGAGAAACTCTAAACTGTCCAGCTCTTAATCTGCTGTTCCTTTTCTTCTATTCCCTTCTTCTCCCAAGAGTGCCATCCCGGCCCGTGAGGAGACTGCCCTTGACTCCTTATCAGTGTAACAGTCCTGAAAATCCCTGGATACCAGAAACGCATTTCACAAACTAGTGATTTGAGAATTAATATATTGCATTTCTCCTGCATGCCTGAGCACAGCAGCAACGTATATATTAACACAAGCCCTCCAACTCTTTAAAGCAAAGAAACAGAAGTATTAAATATTTTCCACGTTTTACATATTTTATATTATCATCCTTGCTCAACTATCCTTAGAGACTATCACTCTTACTTATAGATGCTCACAATTTATCATTTTTCTCTGGAGATCTGACTTCCAGAAGAGAAGTATTTCCCTATTCAATTCACCAGCCTGTGGATAAGCAGCTGTTAGTGTTCATCTGCCTTTTCTAGGCATTAACATCAAAAATGCCCCTTGATCTTAAAAAGCAACACACAGCAGGGTTTCTTTAACACCTTTGGGGGTAATGGTTTAAATCCAGTAGGGAAATGTTCTCATCTATAGGTTTATAATACGCATTTAAACAGTGTTTCAATTGCCTGAACTATGAAATAAGATGACAGCCAAACATATATCAGTAGGGAACAGATAGTATAAAATTCCCTCTTTCATTTGACAGTGTTGGGGCTTACGTATTTTTGCACAAAATGTACAGTCTCTGTCGAGTTCAACAGTATTATGGGATTTATCTGTCTGTGTGTTAGTATATTCACCTTCTTTTTTATGAAAAAGTCAGGTTTGAATCCATTCCATGAGTCGGGTTGAGACCCCACAGCACAGTGGATGGTGCCTGGCCAAAAGACCACCCCTCCACCGAAGCGAAGAACCCTGATCCGTTCTGCCTCTCCTCGGGCCAAAGGGACTCCGTGATGCTCTTTCCAGAAAAGTCAAAGTTAATTTAGTGATTACTCCAACCACTCTCTTTTCATTATACATATATTATTCATCAAAACTGTGTATGAGCCATAGCTCAGGTCCTTATGCTGTTCCTTATGCTCTTAATTATACATCCATAGGGCTTAAAATCCGAGGATCTTTAAACTTTCCAGACAACTGATTTAGTTTCACAGCAATCAATGAGTTAGATATTCATATCCATACCCACACTCAACAGATGATGAGACGAAGTATTGGGGAGATAAAAAAGGAATACTTATTGTCCCTTAAAGGTGATAAAAATACCGTTTTTTCACATAGTTCAATTTTAAAAAAAATTCTTATGGACCATTTAAATAAAACCTGGCAAAAGTTAAAAAATCAAGGCAAACACTTACAAAGCAACATTTTTTGTTAAAATAAAGGGGGACAGGAGGGAATCTAAACACTATTACTGAAAAAAAAATACTTCAACAGAGTTCAGATCATTGTCGCTAGAAAATACAGTGAAAAAATAATTTTAGTTCAATGGCTTTTGTTAAAAAATTTCTAAATAAATTAATCAGTCCCATATCTCATCTTTTGCTTAAAACACAAGGTCATCTTTCCCCACTTATGCAACAGCAGCATTGTCAATACGTATTCTGATTATTAGAGTGTGAAGGATTTAACATATCTGGAATCTGAAGAATAATCTATCAAACCTGAAATTTCGTAGATGCAAGGAGAGGTGAGTTACTCATTCTTGCTTGTTTGCTTTATTTTGGAGGGTTTCTTGTCTTCTTTATAGGTCAACATTTATTCTAATTAAAAATGTATGCATATTTTTAATAGAGACAAATTGAAAACAACTGCAGAGTTTTAATGGCTTGCATTCTTCAACATTTTCTCTCTTTTTACTCAGTACAGCTTCTTTAAAAGGTCAGAATGAGGAAAACTCGTACTAAGCGCTCTGTTCAGAGAGACAATATACCTCACAGAAAAAATAATATTAGGGTTAATTAATAATATAAATGATGCACTGATGCAATACCTAAAACAAGAGTTATATATTCCACAGTTTGAATCCAATCCACATAGCTTGAATGGTAAGGGAACATTTTCCACAGTTTAAATATCCAGAGAACACAGCACAGACCTGGAAGTTAAGGACTTTGAAACTTCCATTACAGGTCTTAGACAGACATCCTCTGTGATTCACATAATCTAAGAGTGCTTCACTTTCCTCACGTGTAGAGAGAACCACGGCACCTTTGAACCTGATACTGTTGTATAAATAAGGTGAGTCAAAACCAGAACACGAACCCCCCATGGTCAGCATATCACAAGTAAATGTTAGAAAACCAAGAATTACTATATTGAGTCAAACCAATTCTCTGCCAGAGAACAGATACTGCATCTTCCCAAAGCTGGAAGTTGAACCCATCCTTAAGGAAACACACCTTCTCTCTTGCGAAGAAAGCACTGCAGGAACATGAGTTGGTTTGTCACGGAGGAGCCGTGGATAAGGATGTGAAACAGGAATTTGCCAAAAGCAACTTGGGCTAAGTCAGTAATTTGATGGAAAAGTTATCAGAGACCAGCGGTCAGACTGAGGTATTGCCGTGTTGTTGTGCCTTATTTCTACTTGTTGCTTCTTTTAAATAGAACAAGATTTAGCCAACATCATATGCACAGGTATTCTGCCAAAACAGCAGTGATCATTCCTGAAAGCAGAGGTCTCAGAGGCAGGCTATGAACACGTGATGTGTTCCAAGCAAGAGGCAGGAATGTGGGAGCAGTGCCCTGGAAACGAGGGCAGAAGCAGCAGGTAGTGGGGAATTCTTGAGTGGTATTTAACAGCCTGTTAGACTGAACTAGCTGCATGGCTTACAGCACGGCCCTGAGCTTATAAAAGTCTTGATGTTATACTTGATCAGTATGTGTGATTTCTCTATGACTTGTTACTTAGAAATGATTTTTTCATCTCTGGATGTATTTGTTCTTCCAGGCTCTCATGTTCATTTTCCTTTTTAACTGTGTAGCTCCCAAGGGAAGGACGCTAAGCATTCTTGTAGAAGAGCTCTTAAAATGCATATAAATAGTGGTCATATATCACTGAAGATTTTACATATGTGAGATTAAACATAGCCATAAAACTGTATGACTGCTATTTATTAATCCATAAATGAATACCTGGGTTTGAATTTTTAATACTTCTCTTTGAAACAATGGTATAGATTTCTGAAAGCTATGCTTTCTCACTGCATGACAACTCTGTCTTAGAATATTAAATACTTTTACATCTATATATAGGACTTTCGTTTCACTTCATTCCAATTCTCATATACCCACACACATTACAGGCCATAAACTTTGTAATAAACAGTAATTCACTTGTCATTCGTGGAGTTACTTCTGATTCAACTGATGTAATAGAATGTAGAGTCCACATATCAAAATAAGTAATGGAAACGAAATTAATTTAAGCATACATAGGCTGAGTCTAGGTTTTTGTCTGGAGATCCAATTTGCCACAATTGTAATAGTTTCTTAAATTTATTACATTAAGAGCTAATGATCTTTAATAAAACTGAAGTCTGATTTTACAAGATATTGCACTAATTACCTGGTTCAATGTGTAAATTACCTGATTCTTGTGTAAAACACACAAGACCGCTGCTGAGCTTCCTGACCCCCATTCATTCACAGAAGTATGCCCATGTTAGATTTTGTATGTAGGAGGGAAAGAACATAGAGACGGACACAGTCCCTTCATCAAAGAGTTTTATCTGAAAAAAAATATTTGTCTAAAATTTACAGCACTGCACAGTGTCCTTTAAGAGTCTTGGATAAAACAAAGAGCCAATATTGTCTATTTCTGAAAAGACATCAAATTACGGATTCATCCTATTTTAGCTCATCAATATATGAAAAACTGCTTAGAAACTTTCAGGCTTAAACTTCCAGTGAGTAAAAATCGTAAATTTTAGAAACCCCAGTGACTCCTAAATTGGAATTTTGGTGAGACAAAGAAGCAATACTGTTAAGAGTATTGACAGAAAGAGGGAACTACCATTTTATATTAGGATTTAGGGAATTATATATTCCCGTTGCAACTACTGCATCAAATTCTTATCCTTACATGATGAAACAAACTATACTCTATATTCTATCATGGATCTGTTAAGCTCTTTCTCAACTCCAATATAATTGAGGAATTTAACTTAGTCACACTAATCCTGAAGATTTATCTACAATGAAATAGTTCTTTCTCAACCACTATACAGTCTTTTACTAATTACATACCTGTTGTTAGAGAATTGCCTGCCTTTCTTCCGAATACAAGTCATGCATGTCTTACACTGCAGGTTGTATTTCTCTGATCATGAAAAATGAATATGTGCGTGGGAGTATATTTGCTTTCACTGTATTTAACAGCTCACTAATAGGTGATTCAAGTTTTTTTTAGCATCATCCACTTAACAGACAAGATGGAAAACTTCCTTCAAGAAACCCGTTTCTAGCTGTGCTAGCTTCCCAGGGAAAAATGCCAAGTGTTTGAACAATACTATGGTTGGGGTCTTGAGAGACTAACAAATTGACAATAGGTTGTCATGAAGGCCAAGAGCTAAGGTACTCAGAAGACTATTGCTCTTACACTGACACGTGAGGGAATTGGTTTCCTGGTGAGCATTCTCTGAAATCTGTGTCCTGTTCTGTTCTTACAGAGCCTGACTCTGGTGACTGCTACATGTAAGATGAACATAAAATGTTGGAAGGAGGAGTTGAAACACAGAATCCGATTTTTCTCTGGCTTTTAGTTTTAGAAATTGTCTTTTTATATAACAACTTATTTCAGTAATAGTACATTCTTAAATTAAGTACATATTATTTCCAATATGGGAATGAATTCAAAAGCAAGTAAATAAAAAGGAAAAAAAGGTGGTTGCCTGAGGCAGTCAAACTGAACTATTTCATGCATGTGATTGGGGGTCAGAGTCCAGCAGAGCTTAAGCACCTCAAGGGCCACTTTCAGGAAGCACAATGCTACACAAAAGCATGAAGTCCTCGCCTGGCGCTTTGACCGTGTGCAGGCAAGAGGAGTGGGAAGGGTAAAACGGGAAGGAAACAAAAAGGCTTGCATTTCTAACAGTCTGGAAACCTTTACACTAATGCTATCTTTAGTTCTGCCTGCCAGAGAGGCGAATAAGACAGATGGCAGAACTGCGGCCGGCTTCTGAAACTGAACCAAACCGCTACACAAAGCCTGGACAGGCACCAGGAGATGCCCTCCCATGACAGCCTTGAAACAAACTGGGGTCTAGTTTCAGACTCCAGCTTTGTCCAGCAAGATGCTTCTGGTCATCTCATAAATGCGTGACTGGACTTCTCGAACATTTGAAACTTAGCTAAAATTACTACTCACTGAAGGATCCCTATACACTTTTAAAAGTTGAGTATTTACTTTCTGCTGTAGTACAAGCAAAATTAACATTGGTAAATAATATTCTACTGTAATAGTGAGCATATGTAAAATATTCTCTGCATAGAGTTAACCCAACACATGATTGTAACAGAGACAGACTGCAATTTTCTGGAATCTAATGAGGGATGAGAAAGAGGGTGGGTAATGCTCCGTAGAGGGGTATAATCACATTTAATTTATATATATATATAGGTCTAGAAAATGTTTCCATTTGGACACACCCTATGTATGGAAATAGAAGCAAAGTAACTAGGTAATAATGTAGTAAACAGGCAGGATGTGGAGACAAGAGGGGAGTAGTAAAGAGGGGTACCTAAGTTTCAGAAAACTTAACTCTTTGCAAAGACAAACGTACAAGCCATTAGTAGCCAGCAGGTGAAGATCTGCTGGCCAAATGCTATAGCTCTCCATAGTTCTGTATAGACAAGGAAGCAAAAAAAACTACTGGAAAAGGAAGGATAGTGAAGTTGTTTTGTAACTATTTCATACATACAGAACACTGCTCTGGTCCAAAAACTATTCAGCAGTCACTGGCCTGAGACCTGTGTGAGAAATACTCTGGTACTTGGTGGCTTCATAGAGAAGAACAGAGGTGTCAGCAAGGAAGAAGAGAAAGCTCTAAATATGGAATTCTGGAGGGAGTCAAAAAATCATACATGAATATTGCACTTGAAATGATGAAAGTGAAAGGGCAGAACGGAAAACCGAACCTTGGACATAAAGCGTTGGTGGGACAGGCTGCTGAGCAGGTGTAGCAGAATCAGTAATGATGACAGTACAAATCTGCAGTCAATGGGGGAGATGTTGCACTGATTTCTTGAAACAGGCCAGGAATTAGTTTACATTTCTAAAGATAGTGGTAGTGTTCTGCTTTCAGCAAAAACTCAGAAATAGACATTTGCTATAAATAGTACTGTACACTTCTGTGAGCCCTTCATCTGTGGTTCTCAACAGTTACCATTCTTCCCAAAGAAAGGAGCTCAGTAATATTGACCTACACATGCAGAAAAAAAATAGGACTTGAAATTTTACAGAACAGACACAGACGTTCTCACTACAGGCAAACCAGAAGTGCCCTTGTAAGACATGGCACAACTTGATCCTTATTACATTAAAATCGAGGTCCAACCTTTTTTCCGTATGGGATGTGGATGCCTTAGGTGTAAGAAACAAAATAAATATGATAGTAAGTAAATAAAGGCCTAGTAAAGATGAATTAACAAGAAAGAAAAAATGAGGAGAAAGAGTAAGATGATGATATAATGCTTTCAGCAGAAGATTTCACTTTGCTGAGTCTAGTCTAAACTGACAGCCCTGGCTGGAAGCTAAAACTCAAGTGTTCAGAGGAGTGGAGAAGGAGAGCTCACTTTTATTTTTTGCTGAGTTGAAAAGTGTCACTTTTCATTTTGCTTTTATAGTTGCTGGAGACCATTACTGCTCACCCCATATTGGCTTTCCCTGCCCTGGAGAAAGTAAATGACATCTGAGAATGCAGTAACTGTGTGGTTTATCGGCCCATTACATGGTACCCCCACAAAACTACTGCAGGCTTATCTGTAACATTTTAGCTTTACATCAGTTGGATGAATCAGTGTACCAGGGATAGCTACTTTTGTTTATATAAATCTCAACAGTTTTACAATAGGGAAGCAGGAACACAATGTCTGCTGTGGCAAGCCTAGAGGAAAGCATGATCATCACAGGAGACCTTGCAGGAACTCGCTGTCCTTGAAGAGAGGAGGGGTGATTGGGAGAAGTATCAGGATAGTGGAATGAGTACATGGTATAGACACTGGGCAAATCTTATTTCTGGAACGAGGCATATACATCCTTTGTAGCTGAATTCAGAATGTCTCCATAAGCTGTGAGGGGACGAAGGTAAAGCAGTAAGGAAAGATTCTTTCTGGCACGACCCTGAGAGCAGAGAAAGGGGCACTACAAAGGCCAACTGCTTCTTTTTGATTACAGAATTTAGATTAACCCACTGCGAGGCTTTCAATGGAGGAGACACCCTTGGGTACGACAGCACCTCTCAGCATTCCTGTGGAAGGGAAAAGGAGGAAGAGGAGGCAGCACTCAGCTATGCTGCTGGAACGGTCAGAAGCAAAGCAAAATTAATTCTGTTATGGTGCAAAAGAGTAGGTGAAAATAAGAATAAGCACTGCCTGTAGGTTCAGTGACTGGATGATACCAGTGTTGTACAGTCAGAGATGGTAGGATCAATGCACAAACACAACCTGCTGCTCTGCAGTTATCTGTAATTAAGGTAGCCAGCAATTGTCCACGAAAACACTGCACTATTATAACTAAGGAAGAAGACTAAGACAAAGTTAGCATTCTGGATCTCAATTCTGCAGTTTCATGTAGTTTCTCACCCTTTCATACTATGAACAGTCCTATTGCTGTATCAGGGCATAAAATTAAGGCCATTAATAACCCTCTGCAGGACCAGGATCAAGGACTGTATTTTAAATCCCATGTTAATCCAGGAAGGTGGCTTCATGAGAAAGACATTAGAACAAAGTAGGCTGCAAAGCATATTCCGTAAATTCTATGATCCTAGAACCCACACAAGCTGCGCTATTCATTAACATTTCTGGTCTTCCCCAAAGTCATCAGAGATTAACATGACTGCTGCAGCAAAGGGCTGCAAGTACTATTGAGAAGTAAAACGTTTACATATATATAAATCCAGACTAAGTTTAATTGCCTTTGTAGAGCATCTCCATGTTTATATTGATATATCTGATATCATAAAGTGGTAAAAAGAAGATGCTAATTTATCTGGATTATTTCCAGCGTTGAATATATCGATAGTGTGAAACTGCAAGGTAAAAGCAGGAGAGAAAGGAGAAAGAACCTACATCATAAATAGCTGTGAAAATCCAGCATTTCCTCCAATCCAGGGTAAGATATTAGACACTTTATTATCAATGCATTAACAGACACAGAGAAAAGCAGAGGGTTTGGGGTGGGGCTTTTTTCCATATGAAAGGTAAAAATACGAGTCCTTCCTTGGTGTGCTTGTATGACTTTTCACTGCCTCAAGCAAGACGTATCAACCCCCTGCCACCAGATATCTTACATTACTTCCACATGGATGCAGAGCAGGTCATCTCATACATTAGCTTTTTATTCAGACAGCTAATGACTTCAAACATACAAAGAGTACTAAAAATAAAACCCAGTAAATTTAAATGGAATGTTTTAGAGTTTACAAACTCATAGGAGCTAGCAGTCAAAATCAAAAGTGAACTTTCAGGCTCTGGATAAAATGAAAGGTGGATTAAAATATACTTCTGCTCATTTCTTTGGTACTTACTGTAGACTAAATGATTATATTTGCCTCTTTTTGAGATTTTTTTCCCTCTCCCCAACTGCCCTACTGGTTTCCTTGTTCCTGCATGAAAAGAGACAATTCCATTCCTTAGTTTGCATGCAAAATCATATGAAAGAGATTTGGGGTAATTTAAGATAACTTTGCCTCCAAAACCAGGTCCCTATTTGTTTCCCAATGCTGACTTAAGAGAGCAGGCAATGATCTGAAAATATGAAACCAGAGAACGTATACACTTCGCAGTTTCAAACTACTTATTCCCGTATGTGCCCACTCACTTGCAGTATTCGCTGTCTCCGTTTAGTCATCCCAAAAACCAGCAGTACAACTGCCTCAGCTGCCTTAGTATTACTTGCTTATTTCTACCATATGCAGGTGTGACACTGATTTATTCAGCCAGAACGTGCTTCAGAGTTTGGGGTAGGAAGGCCAGCAGCAGCTCTTCTTCCATAAACAAAACACTTTCATGATCCCTCAGCTCTTATTTGCACCTGATGTGCCAGTTCTGTTTGTCAGCGGGAATAGAAACAAAGTCTGTGAGTGCAGTTTTTTCCATTTATCCATCAATTAAAGCAAACACGACCTCCCTCTCCCTCTGCCCCCCTGCAGTGGTCACTCCCCACTGTACCGAAGGGGCGCAACAGCTCTACTGGGGTCTGCTATTTCAAAGACTTCATTACTTTTACAAAATATGTTGCAGCACATTTACCAATGCACTGTGAAGTATTATAAATAATTTAAAGTAAACCATTCGTGTCAGAAATAAATGAACAAAGCCCATTTTGCAATGCAGCATCCCTGATTTATATTTATTGCATTCATTTAGAGCATTTGTTAATTCACAAAACCCAGCAGTCCACACAGAGTGGGTCTCCAAAACGTTAGTGGATGTTAGTGAGGTTGTGTCTTCTCTTTAGGTTCATAAAGGAATAGATCACTTTGGGTCAACAAAAAACACACAGAATACAAAAAATTAACAAGCAACTGCTTCTGGATTTCACATTCTATGTTTTCCAAGTGTATGCTATTCTGAACGTCTCTTTTAAGAACCTTATCTGCATTTTGCATTTGCATAGGGGTACAAAATATGCAGAATCACACTCCAATTAGAAATGATTTTAAATGCAGCTATAGCTAATATCTACACCTTGAGAGACTGACACTATCTTGGCTGCTCCCTGACTTCTAGTGTCCTTGTTTGTAAGCATCACAAATAACACTGCTTCTTTTTAAAGTTTCAATTTCACGAGGTGAGGATCTCTTTTGGGGGTCTAGGTTATGGTAGTGGCGATCAGACATGCTTCCCTTATTGCTGCTGTTATTGTCATTCTCTGTATCACCGATATAGTTCACAAGAAAGCTGTGATCAAATATAGGAGAGGATACATAAGCATATCACCTCAGAACTACATCCAGTAATATACAGCCATACTGTCAAAAAACCCTACTTTTTTGCTTCAGCTTGTTTTAAAAGATATTCTGGGTAGATGCATATGCAAACATGTAGCCAAATCCCTGTATTAAATACTGAAACAATTCCTCAAAATTAATAAAATCATAATGAGCTTAAAAATCATATTTAAAACTATTTTAGAACAAATGTATGGGCACCTGTGGCAAAATAAAATCCTGGAATAATCTTGGACCCTTCCAATTCCATTCATTTCCTCACAAACCCAGGTTTTTCCTTACAGCTCAGTCCGTGGCAGCAATGACTTCTGCAACAGAAGGGTATCGTTGGGTTTTCTTTACTGGAAGAACGCCCAAGAAAGTTGGAAAACACAAACTTATGTGACAACCATGAGAAAGCAGAATGCTCACCCCTCTTAAGTGGCTTTTCTTATGATTCTGCCAAAAAATTTCCAAACTCTATGAATGTACTTTTTATACTATGACTAAATGAATTCATACTATTCCAATATTAATTATCCTACAAAATTTTGCAACTGCTGCAGAGCTATCTTTGGTAAAATTTCATAGGTTTATTGATTGTGTGTCAATACTTTAATTGCAAACAGTTTCACAAATGGAATATTTTAAATCTTTCCTAAGGTTTCTATGAGCTTCTCTGGGCTAATTTTTCTTGACATTTAAAGAGGAAATATATTCTCAGAAGTTAAAATCGGTACAAACAGGTAAGAAAGGAAAGGCTTTGCTTCTATTCTGTTCTATTCTATTCTATACCATTCTGCACTGTTCTGTTCCATTCCTATGCTTTTCACAACACTGAAAGTGGAGAGGTTTGTAGACCCAAACACTGCACTTTTCTGGTAGTTTCCCTGTTCATGAAAGTGTAGTATACCCTTACCTGTATTCCAAGTGCCCCACAGAAATTAATGCATTTAATTTGGCTACCTTATCACGGCAAAAACACCTATAAAAATGAACAGCATGCAAAATTAGGTACCATACCCTTTAATTCTGAAAACAACTTGCTATCAGGCACAATCTTTTCCAGCAGAAATAGCTCCTTGATACCTGGGCAAATTACCAATTACAAGGGCACTGCTCCCCACAGTGGGTATTTGCACATGTAGCCCTACAATCTGCAAAGTGTGCTCAATCTTGTAGAAAAAGGACTTTGAGAAAAAATTTATTCCTTGCTGACATGAGTACAAATGCTTGACAGAGAGTGGGGCTTTTCTGCTATGCAATGGGGTGTTTTATGCAAGGAGATCCAAAGCAATGAGTTAAGATGTAAGGAGACTGGGGGAAGCAGATCATCTGCTCTAATTTATAGTGAGAGAGAAACTTCTGCAGATCTTCCATTGTGAAAGTCTTCATGGAAGAGCAGTTGAGCTCACTTGAATCCTTCAGCAAGAAATGCCTGTGTCCACACCTCCACAGAGAGGACTTGATACACCTCGCTCAGACATCAAAAATAAATTTCCCTTGTGTTCAACGAGAAAGGAGCAGGCATTTACTGAACGTGGAGTCTGGCTTCTCCCAGAAGGTCTGGACTTATGCACATAATTATTATTCTACTCCAATCATCTTTATGCATGAACTGGATTTATTTTATTTTTCTAAGCTATTTTTTAATACAATAGGCAGTGCAGAAACTAAGAAGCTAATACAATCGCTTCTGCTGTGTACTGCATGTTTATCTGGCTGAAAATGTAAAAATGCCAGAATGCATGAAGTATATCAGAAGTGTCACTAGGCCTGTTTGGTATGCAAAAGAGCACTGGAGAAGTTATTACATTTTTAAAAAATATTTACTCCAAATTACATTTCTCCTACTATACCTTCAGGACTCAACAGCTAGTTTTTAAAAAATGTTCTGACTGATTTTTAGATACTTATAAGTAATGCAAACCAAACAATTAACAAGACTCAGATTCAGACTGAGATACAAATATGCACGACAGCTTTAACCTAAGCAAGCCTGTCATACCTGAGTTTTTAAATAAACTTGAACAGTAAAGGTGCCTTCCAGAGAAACTGCTCTGATACCAATTTTGAGCTGACTAATGCTGCAGAGACTGAAGTCTTCTCAAAGGACCCATGTTTCAACAAACGCTACTCAATTTTAACCCAAAATAACCCTTATATTTGGAATTGCTAACTTTCTATTTTATACATAATTTTCATCAGAGGGAAGGAGCTCCAGGAAGATCTACCATGGTCACTGTGTACTGCACATTTTTTATACATGTGAACTTTGTCAGTGAGCGCAGTTCAATTTTGATCTTGGGGAGTTATGCTACTGTGACAGTTAAATGATGCCACAACATTTGAACCAGTAACAAGTCAAGCCGAATATGTGACTCTTCGTCTTCAGCGAGAGAATCAGCTCTACCGGCAAACGGGCACAGGGTCAGTCAATGGACGTGTGTTATACCAGGGCTTCCAAGCGCCCTTTAAGCACAGCTCAAAGCCCATGTGCTAACAACGGTTGGGGCTGAAAGGAACAACAGGAACAACTGGGGCTGGAGGACCGGGCACCCAGCACCAGGCTGGGATGCAGAAGACACCGACTGTTGAGTTACACTGAGACTTTAGTCTGTTATATTTATTGAAGAATGCCTCAGCCATTAAAGCAACAGGCAGCAGTGTATTAACACAATCACCATAATAATGACGACTCTTCATTATTGAAGAAACACTATTTAAATCACCCCCTTTTGCTATTAAAACATTAACAAAAATCCCCATTAAGTAATCTGCATTTCACAAATGATAGTGACCTGGGTCTGCTGCTGCTACAAGCATAACTTGCTTTAGGGCAATGGGCTCTTAACAACCGTCAGTTTACAGCAAATGAACATTTATCTGATTTTTTATTTTATTGTATTGTATTTCTGTAATGGTGCTTGAAATTAACATTTTTACTCTGTTTTTTTCACTCTTTTTTGATCATTAATGTAGTAAATTATACCAGCAAAATGAGTTCAACAGTTTCATCTGTGTCCTAAAAACCTATTAACTTTAAGTGTCTGAGTAGAAACTAGGCAGCATTTTGAGGTTGACTGTCTTATCACTAAGGTCATACTTGGGCCTATTGACCTAAGCCAGACTGTCTCCAATTCAAATATTCACAAGAAGAATCCTATCAAATTAAAAGAATAAAGCAAAAGAGGAAAAAAGAGCATAGACACACAGTTAAATAATCAAAGCTCAAATAATCTATAACTAGTCAAAGTGTTTCAGTGCCATCCACAGGACACCTTCCTGTGAGGCCTCTATTGTATTCTTCAGATTTTAAAAAACCTCATAAGTTGAGGTATTCAGCAAGCTGCTGGATATAATTTATCTTGCTTTAATTTATTAGAACGTGTCTCTATATCACCGTTCTTATTTTAACAAAGAGGTTTTTAAACTGGTAAAACTAAATGTATATTTAATTTATTTCACCCAGTAAAGAATCCTTGGAAAAAATCAATTTCCATTTACAAAGGCATCCCAGCAGGTTGGAAGTCCCATTACTGCAGTATTGTACCTCTTACATCCAGGTTTATGTGACATACGGTATCATTTCTTCTCCATGATTCTATTACTTTTGGAAAACTATGTTAAAACATCATTATAAACGTAACTTAAAACTGAAAAAAGCTGTGAAAATCAAAGTTAGTGCTGATCACTGGCATTTTTTTTTGTACACCTGATGATCAGCACATACATTTTCATATTTCTGCCATCATATGACCAAGCGAACTTCTTCTTATACTTCACCCTCACAACTACTGAGGTATCACCAACAGTACTATTTCTAATCTGCTTTTTTTTTTCTGATTTTCAAAATCTTCACTTTAATACTGTGGTACAGACCAAACACAGGTTAGCGGGACTGGGAAGACTTGCAAAACTCACATTGGGTTCCCCTACTCCTAAGCTATGCAACCGCTGAAACTGTTCCTTGGAACCACACTTACTCAGATCCCAGGACTGATAAATGTCACATTAACACGTTTAGATAGCAGTAGTTATTCTAGTCCACGACTACAATAATGAGGACGAGCAGTTCCCCTCCAAGGTGATGTACTCAAAAAGTACAAGGTTCCATCTCACCCTCCCCTACCTAAACTCCCCTTCCCCATGCTTGGTTCGGGGTGTGTGATTTTGTGTTTGGTTTTTTTTCCTTTTAGATTACAAGCAAGGAACCATTACAATCATTCATAGTTGCCATTGTTCTCAAAGCATGTGTGTGAATCAACAGACACCAAACAATTCTACTCTAATAAAGTATTCTTTGTGTAACCCATTATTTTCACAGGAATTTAATTCAGTTTCAGGTTGGGCCTTAATTTCACTCTTAATTTTATACTAAGTATAAAAAAAAGTGTGTGCACGTACACTGATATAATACAAGGTGCTGTGAATTACAGGGGTCTACTTCCATCGGGGTTTCTGATGACACCATAAACTATAGGAGAGGGGATCCAGTGGGTCGTGTAATCAACAGAACCCAAAGCATAAATTATAGCTCTGTAATTCAAACCTGACCTGCTTTGTATTTCAGACAAAATATTGGTACAATTGCTGTGCAGTTATCAGCATTTCAGTGCTAGTGCAGCTGTTCACGCTGCTACCTCAATGACATACCCTAGACATACCCAAGTCCATTGACTTTCACTGCTCCTGGCTCCTCCAAGTATTTCTGGAGAGTTCTGATATTCTTGTACATGACATTTTGCAATCAATGAGCACAACTACAGGATGAATGCTGATTTAGGTGTATAACGGCTTACGCAGGAATTACGAGGGCTTTTTCTGGAGCTGTAATGTGCACAACATTGCAATGAATAATGCTCCATTCCCCAAGCTAGCATAAGAAAAACAGGGCTGTAAAACTAATCACCTCACAGCCCACAAACGACACAGCTGAGGTTGCCTTTGCATCCTCGATTCATTTGAAGGTGTGTGTTGCCCCTCAGCCACAGCAGTACAGATTTCAAAGGCAACTAAGGGAATCAGATGCTCCGTTGGAAAGTATCATTTACTGTATTTAATTCTACAATCCTTCTGTCTTACTCAAGGATAGATGGTGCTTACTAAAGTCATGTCTGAGCAAATGTAATCAAGTTCTTAAATTTGAGTATATCCTTAAATCCCATTTCCTTTAGTAGGAATGTAATGAATCTCTGATCTGATGAGAAGTGGTGTTTACTTTAAAATAATATTTTAAAGCAGAAGAGAAAAACGCCTCATATCAAAGCACTTTCTTTTTCTGAACTGCAAGAGGACTCAGAAGTGAAAAGAGGAGGAAAACAAAAATTTGTGTTCCTTAAGAATGCACATAAAGACCAAAAGCAAAAAGAATGAAGATAAGATTTCCAAATGTGGGAGTAAAGTTTTCTCTTAGTTATTCAAAGAATTAATATGTAGACTACACAAGAGAAATTTCTATGTTCAGTATAAACCCTTACTTTTCATGTGCTAAAGCAAAGTGATTGAAATTTGGAAAAGGAAATCACAGGTAAGACAGTGAGAGGAACCATTCCAGCCCATGGATAATAATCTACCCATGAGACAGGAGGCATTCAATTTTTACAACCTGGACCTATGTCAGGTGACTGGGATCAGAAAATAGAGGGCAATTTGTTCCTAACGCTCCTTTGTTGCACATTTTTTACAAGGTTTTAACCTCCAGCAACTCTGGGGTTTGAAAGGAGGAGATATCTCCCTTATACTATATGCCTACATCCCACATCAGACTAAGAGTAAATTCCAAAAAGCCATTAACTTTGTGTAAATCAATAAAAAACAAACAAACAAAAATAAATCCCAGAGGCCAAACATATAAGATCAGAATTTCCAAGCACTTCTCTGATTTATAGACTTTCTCTGCTAATTCTAAACCCAAGCCTGTTATCAGCCCTCAAGCAGTGCATCAGGAATGCCACACAGCCGCTAGTCTTTATCCTTATCTTCATCACCATTTCCCCTCTGCCACTTCAACACAGCAAGAAAAAGCAACAACTATTCTACTACTGGATATCACTACAGGCATTTTTGCTCGTTATTTGAATATTATGTACTTGATTGCTGCACACACATTTCTTGCTACAAATATAGTTGTCTTCTTCATGTATGAATCTTTAATACGCTATTGTTAATAATGCCCAAAGATGTACAACACGTAGAGCTACAGCATGTAAAATACAAAACATACAGAAACTGCAAGGTGCTTGTGTGTTTGTGTGCACGTGCACACACACAAAGAACAAACAGCAAAGAAGGAAGCATTTTTATAACTTGTCCTGTTGGAAGACTGACTGTGTTGCAATACAGGACAAGGCGACGCTGTACCGTTACTACTCAGAGCTGCAGAATGGTTCAGTAATGCAGCAACATTATGGGAAAAAATTCCAGGAGGAACTGTTGCATCAAACTACTACAAGTTGAAATGAACGTGCAGAGGAGGAGTTGCACAACGCTGACTCCTTCCGAATAGAGGTAAGAGTATGGTTTTCCTCTACAAATCTCTTTGAATAGTTATGAGAGGCTCGGGCTTCTTGTGAGCAGTCATAGAGAGAAAATGAGTATTTTTGTAACATGTTGGTGGTGATAGCATCTGTGGAACAATGTCATGGCATATGCCACAGAAATGTATCACTGAAATAAAGCCTCCTTCTTTCCATGCTGAAAAAAAAAAGTGAGACACAAATATTCCATATTTAGAAATGCGTATGTTCAAAGCAGGCAGTTCTTAACCCGGAGTTGTGCGCAGGCAGCTCCTGCCCTGCCTGCGCTGTTGCAGAGCTGCTGCAGTGCCGGTGCCGCAGTTCAGCCGAGCCCAGAGCCTCAGCACACACAGCGAGTGCGGAAGGGGTTTCACCTCTCCGAAAGAGCAGGCAAAATTAATCCCCGCTCTCAGCCCACTGACTGCAGAACACTTACATCGGAAACAGAGTTGGTTCTGTCCATGTCACATCCTTCATCACAATATCCACTAAAATATCCTTTGGCAGATCTCAAAAAAAAAAAAAAAAAAGGCTGTAATTTCTTGTGGCACTTCACAATGCTGGAGAATTTCTCAGGGGGTGATCAAAATAATTAGCACATTATTAAGTAATGAAGCTCATACAGCATAAATCATCTTCAGCCTATCTGGGTCTCCAAGGTCTTATCTTCTCATAGGAAGAAACCAAATCCAGTGTTCTCAGCCGTGCTGTCCAGAAACCAGCACTTTGTGACAATCACTATACACTAGAGTTGCTTTTCTGTGGCTTGAACATTCAGCATGTTTTTAGCACATGGGCTGTTGAGTCCATATCAAATTAGGTGTCCTCCTGGCCATACGCAGGGAGAATGTTCGCAGGAAAAGTTTCGAGGCAAAGGTGCCGAAGTGTAAACAGGCATTTCACTAAAATGCAAGGGGCTGGGGGAGGGCAAGAGCTCAGGATGTGAACCTCCCTCCTGCTGCCATCCCAGGTTGTGTAAATATTAGCTATGTGAACCAGAATAATGGCTCGATTGTCTGAGAGGATGACAAGTGACAGCGAAGAAGTGGGTCAGGATCAATCACTATTTGCATACCAATTAGTTTATGTTCTTTCTTTTCGCATACAAATAGATTAAAAGTTAACATTTCTCACTTTTAGAATAAAAAGCTTCAAATGTCTTTCACACAATGGCATACGTTGTATTTTTAGAAACTTTGTTTAGTCCTCAGGAGCTCTGCTGAAGCTGCTTAATCATGATTTGAAACTCACGTAAGTCCCAGCTCCATCAACTCTGCTAATGTATCTTAAGCAGTACAGCTCACCTTTCCAGTAAACCACTGTGCTTAGCTGTGTGTTTCTTTCTGGCTCCGGAGCACTCACTCCTATTTCAGCCCTAAAGTGCTTCTTCTTAACTCTTATATTTTTCAATATATTTTGGGACTGACATTTGTAGCTTGCCTCTTATTCAAGCCATAGGCCCAAAATCCAAACACGTGGCACTCCTGCAGATTCCCTCTTTGGTCATCATTAAAACAGAGCTTGAATTCCACCCTGTTTCTGCGTGTGGCAGATTTATGATAGAAATTACAAGAATCATTCATCTTTCTCAAGTTTATAGTATACTTCACTGCTGGACCGTTACCTCTCCTAGAGAGACTACTTGCAGTAAGGAAATTGAAGAGAGGCGCAGCTAGATGGAAACTTTTATCATTTGGACACTGTTCTTGTCCTTATTGATCGTCGCCTTAGTTCAGCCTGTACCCCCTTAGCTACCATAACACTACTTATTTCTAATGAGGGCAGAAGCATCAGAAAGACTATGAATGTTGAATTAGCAAAACTACCACTTTCTAGGCTTATTTCTTCAAGTATTTTAATATTTAAAATTCCTTCTAAATATTTTAAGAACTTTAAATTAGTAGCTGTAACCTGATCATAAATTCGAAATCTTTCCTTACCAATGAAAAGCAATACCAAGTTATTTGTATATTTATTGTTTGTTTACAGTCCCCATCAAGATATTCCCTGGAAACTGATTCCTATTGCCAAAAGAATTTGAAATCATAATACAACATCCATGCTAACTAAACTTGTATTATACCTCCATCAAGCAACCGCAACACCACTCATTTCTTGTCATGCACAAACATCCACCCAAACCTGTGAAATTTTAAATGTAAATATTCCAGAGTCCATATAAGCAGAGCATCTAATTCTCACATCAGAATGCAGATAGGTGAGAATGTGTGTGCAATCATATCCAAAAGGAATTTCAGATGATGTAAAACCTTAAACGAAGAGCTCTGGCCAAATGCAGAATCGCAGTAACTCAAGCTTCTCTCTCCAGGCAAAATGGAAACTCAGAGTCACAGTCATGCACATATGCTAAGACTGCTATATTTATTTTATTTTATTTTTATTTTTTTAATACAGTAGCACTACAAGTCACATCTGGGTGTGACCCCATTGCTCTAGGTACTGTATGACCATACATTACAAAATAGCTGCTTAAAACTAAGCCAGAGGAAAGCTAAAGGGATTCTGGCATAAGGGAAGGGAAAGGGGAAAAAAAAAAAAAAAAAAAGGAATGTGCAGCCACACTGACTTTCCTCATTATGGATGGCCTCTTCCCCTAGATTTTTAGGCAAACTTAAAGCTTTTGGGCTTCTTTCTCCTTCGAATGAAAATGGATGCTCCACTAGACATTCCAGGAACACACACACTTCCTTTGACTGCATTAGGGATCATCCCTAGGCCAACAGCCAGCAACACATTGGGTCCTTCAGATGTCACTTCTGCAGCTCATTCTGTTATCAATGAAAACTGGGAACAAATTCCACCTAGAGCAAAGTATCCATCCAGAGGGACCTGAACAACCTCAAGAAGTGGGCCCATGTGAACCTCATGAGCTTCAACAAGGCCAAGTACGGGTTCTGCACCTAGGTCAGGGCAACCCCCAGTATCAATACAGGCTGGGGGATGAATGGGTGGAAAGGAGCCCTGAGGACATGGACTTGGGGGTATTGGTGGATGAAAAGCTGGACATGAGCCGACAATGTGCGCTCACAGCCCAGAAAGTCAACCTCATCCTGGGCTGCATCCCCAGCAGCATGGCCAGCAGGGCAAGGGAGGGGATTCTGCCCCTCTGCTCCGCCCTGGTGAGACCCCACCTGGAGTACTGTGTCCAGCTGTGAGGCCCCCAACATAAGAAAGACATGGATCTGTTGGAGTGGGTCCAGAGGAGGCCCTTTTCTAAGCATTTGGAGATCTTCACAAGTATATTTCCATCTAACTCATGCTGGTTTCACTGCAACCTGTGCACTTGAGTATACCTAAGAATTCAACTAATGCAGAAATGAAATCCATACAAGTAGTGTATGGTTCCTGGAGATATCACTTTGCTAGTGCCCTAAAAAGAACGATGCAGAAACCTCATTGGTTTCCAGTTGACAAAATACTTACAACGCCTCATGTCTAAGTGTCATTTTATTGTTCTCCCTACTTCTTTCCGTATAAATTAAAAGATGTGTCATCAATCAGTTGTACTTTGGGTTCCACACACAACTTCATGGCGTGCCCTGCCAAACCCATAGCCCAAGTGTGCCACCTAATGGCCCTGGAGTCAAGAATGCATTTATACTACTAGTTTAGCAAATAAAATCTAAAGAAAGCACAGCTTCATTTCTTGAGGTGGAGTTTTTCTGAAGGATCTATCCACTACATTTCACTAGTAATTCTGAAGGTCTGATGAAATAATTCCTTTAAGGCACTTCAGAATTTTTAGGTAAGCAACCATTTGAGTGTGACTATGAGGTTAAGGAATTCTGTGTCGCTTTAATCTCACAGTCAAAACCTCATAGGTTACAAGCTGCCCAAAAACTTTGATATCCTGGTTGCCTCTATTTACTCAAAGTCTCACTGCTAAATGACCCCAATTTCAAATGAAGTTCAGGTGAGTGGCAGCAATAGATCCATCCTGCTAAATGAATGTGTTATTTCTTTTATCTGTTAAAGTACTTACACAGGGCAAGCTCAATTTAGCTGATACCATCTGCTTAACAATGCAGTCCTAAAGTCAATATAGGTGTGTGTCTTAAGAAGCATCAGGAAAAAAAACATGCACAGAGGAGCTGTGGAATAACGTTTGCAATGGTGATACATATGAACTCAAAGAGAATATAATTACCTTATAAAATAAATATCACAGTAGCATACACTACTGTGTAGGTTTGACTTAGCTGTCAAGCAAAGTTCTTAAAAATACTATCGATCTAAAAATACTGTAAAGGAATAAAAAAGAGAAATAATATTGGGAAGCATAGGTACTTTATAATCATTTACAAAAATAAGCACTGCAAAGGTGGTGCAGGGGTTATAGTTCAAGGAAATGAGTTACTTATTTGGTTACATACTCAGAAACTGAGCACTAGGAAGGAGGTTTGGGATTCACGTTTACATTGCAATTTAGAATAGCTTACTGTCGATCCCTGTTTTCTACCACTTAAAAGGAAGATTCAGAAAATACTTACATTTGAAAGGGATTAATGATTTATTATAAACACAGTATGCCAGCAGTTGAACAAGGGATGGAAGACACTCCTTAACATTCAAATTATTTTCACATGTACTCAGTGCTCTCTTATCCTTATTATTAACTAATAATGTAAAATCTAAATCTAAATCTTGTCAGATACAAAACTGTATGGCAAGACAATGTTTATATTATTTATTTTGAAATAATTTATCGTAATTCCCCTTTTCTTTCCAAACATGCCTGAATTCTGTGCCTTTCTTTCCAAGATCTACTTCATCATCCTGTTTACTTTAGGCAGGATGAACCCTATGCACCTTTTGGTTCTGATAAATTCATCCATACCACGAGATTGCTTTCTCTTTATCTAATGCTAACAGTAGTAACAGAACAATTATGTCTGGTTTATGGAGCTGTAACATTACAGAATATCTCCATGATATATAACTATGGTGCTTCAGGAGGAACAATCACTGAAGAAGTGTCTGGACTATATCAGTGACGCAAGTGCAGCAATAAGAAGATGCTCACACATGCAGCGTGCTCCCAACAAACTACCATAAGCGGAGATGCAACAGAACTTCATATGTAGTTAAGTACAAATGTTCAAATCCCATGCGTTCCAACACATATGTTATACATTCTATATAAGTCAACGCATACATGTTAATTTAAAGTCTAATGTCATTCTGCGTACTTTGGAACTCTTGGAGGGGGGGGGGGGATAAATCACTCTAGATATAACAACACCCTTCCACCTCTTTTGAAATCCCACTGAAAAAGATGCTTGGATTTCAGCTACAATGACCTTGCTCTGTTTATTCTGAAGTTCTGGAAAGAGATTATATTATTACAATTTCATAAGAGATTTCAGAAAGCTTGAACCTAAAGGAAAAAAAAAGAATCTTATTTACTAGGGTATTTAGAAACCACGCAATACACAACTAAATTCATGCAACTGTCACCTAATCAGACACTTGTTTACAGCTGCCTCTTCACTTAGCAACCGGTAAACTATGCCAGCCATGTGGAGATTCTAAAATCCCGTGGAAAGGGCTACTATAGGAACACATATAGGAAACCATCAAAACAGTGATTTTAGGATGCATTTATATCCTTTAGTCCAAGCATGCTGTTCCTAAAGCAACCTCCTACCAAATGCTCAATCAAACATGAAACCTAACCCTCCCACTGTGAAGGAAGCTGCTCTGGGGATTCCATGGGATTTCATTTCCATTCCAGAAGCCGCCTGGGAGTTGCCTGTGCTGTACGGAACTGAACTTGTTCATCAAATCAAAAAGCAGGCATTGTGCAAAGGAGAGATGGTCATACGTGTTTGTCTTCCCTTCTAAGCAAAGGGTTGAAGACATTTCTCCACCAAAGTAAACTTTTTCAGTTTAACCACAGAATCCTCAATTTGCTATCATGGTAAGAGATGGAAGGATGCGCAATCGAAATATTTCTTTCTTTTTTCCTATAAACTGTTGATTTCTTTTGCCATAATGATGAAGCTGGTATAACACTCTGCATGCTGCCTAAGACAGGAGAAGTAGAAGGATGAGGCAAGAATGAGTTGAGTCAGGGTAGATGACAGCACTAAGTAGCTGACACCTGGGTTTTTCCCTCTCTTTTCCTTAATTCTCCATATTCATGCTTGGACAACTCCACACAGAGCCATATAACCCTGCCTGCCCTGAGCCGGAAAGTTCCTTCCATTTCAGATCTCATTTCTCTGACAGGCTGGCAAACAGAGGGGATATTAGCTCATAATTTTTCGTCTCTGGATTGGTAGTAAAACAACAAAAGGAAAATAAAGATAGAAAATATCCAAGAAGAACTAAGGAAGTCACAGCCAAGGCATTCCTGGAGAAATGAAGTTTAAAAAAAATATGGTTCATATATAGTTCTTGTCACATCCAAGGCTGTTATACAGTTGGCTACATTAAGACTGGGAATGGCTGCAGTTCATGGACATATAATAATACTTCCTTTATTGTGAAAAGAAGAACAAGACCATCCCATCCCATCCCATCCCATCCCATCCCGTCCTTCATTTGCTGTGTTGTGCAATTTGTGTATTTTGCTAACAAACGGAAGATGCGTTTACTCCATCTCATTACAACTGACATTGACTGAAGGACTTAGTTTTAGTGGAAAGTTATTTCCACTGCTGGTGCCGGTAATTAGCAAAGAAGGAATCTGTGGACGTTTGTAGACACAACCTTTCCCACTCTTTACTTGCAGATAAATTTCCTTAATGTATGGCTCTTATAATGTGTGCATATATCTTAAGACTGCAATTCTGTACAAATGTTTAAATTAAATCAGTGGCAGCTTTCTCTAGTGACGAAATATAAATGAAACTTGCAAAGAAAATAAAAAAAGTGCTTTTACTGAATGCTACTGAAAACTGCATGAGGTTTTTATGGAGATTTTTCACACCACTCCCCCTTTCATTTCCTGTTGTCACATAAATAATTCACCAGCAAAATCCTCATTCTGAACAAGAAATGAAAAAATTAAATAAATGGAAGATCTACAGATATGTATGTGCTCTGCAAAAGTTATAATTTTTTTTTGTTTTGTTAAAGGAGGTAGTCACTTGTTAGCAAGACAGCCTGCCACACTGGGATGAGAGGAGGGGACTGCAAAACTTGCAAATAGATAAAACTGCTTGAGAGGCTGGAATTTGATTTCCTTATCAGACTCAGAAAGTTAGCTGATGCAAAGCAGAGCGCAAACACTGAGCTTTCGTATTTTAAGCATGCAGAGAAGAAATGGTAATAGCACAGTGATGGCTCTGAGTTCATGACAAAATAAGTCACTAAAACAGGTGAATAATTCAAATTTGACATATCTGCCAAGGTAGGGGAATGGGCCAGGTGTCTTCCTGTCAACAGCAAGTAGTTAGTAGATTTTCCTCCATCCCTATCATGCTCCAAAGATCTTGAAGTCAGAGAATCTTGTTATCTGAATAATCCAGTTTTAGCTCAGTGGAACAGAATTTGCAATTACAGAATGTTTCTGTAAACTTTCACATTACTCATGTCAATATTACTCATCCCAACGTGACCTGTAAGCTCAAAAGCCGTTTCCAAAAGAAGGATCTCAGCACTTTAGAGTGAACCCTGCTTCAACACATGTGCTTGTTGAGCCTGTGAATCCTTCCAAGACTATTCTTCCTGGAGGGGGAAACCTTCAGCATCTCAGTTTGATAGTGGCATAGTTTCTTCCCAAAAGAAAGAGAAAAGGAAACTTGCAAAACATTTTTCATTCTCATTGAATGTAGTCATAAAGCTGCCTGGATGCACCTACCATGGCTGCACCTGCACTGCTCTTTCAGTAGCCACAGGGTAAAGAGTAGGTTAAGAATAACAATGAAAGCCCTACTCCCACTGACTTGTAAGAACATTCTGTCATCAACTCAGGGAAAAGTCTGCTGAGATCTCTGAATAAAATCAAACGTGTACTCATGTTTGAAATCCTCCCAAGAAAGCAACAATTTGCAGCATTAAAAGGTCCTAGTCCTACAATTAGTTCATCCATCCCTATACCACATTCATGGTACAGAGAGAAAAGATCAGTCGGGGGCCTTGGTTGCAGAATGCGAGTGTCTGCTCAGGAAGGGCAGTACCTTGCCCATTGATAGCAAATGGTGCCTGTAGAGCAGGAGAAACACTTGGCAGTGTGTCCTGGGAACCGCCTGGGATCCAGAATGCTCCCAAGACTCAGGAGCTGTAGTGACGCTGCAGCCAGCCTGGCCAGCTCTGTTCTAGCTGCTCTACGGAGCTGACTTCTCCTTTTGCCTGGGCTAGTACAAATCAAGCGTTGAAATCTGGGGATGCCTAGGTATGGATCATGAGCAGCAGCTGTGCGTGTTAAGCTGTTACTGGAAGATCACAAAAGGAAAGAGCTTGGTTCTCAAACAGAGGAGATGTCAGCTGCGCAAGCAGGAAGCTCCTCTTTCAGAAATAAAAGCCTGATGCATCCTGAGAGTTTACTCTAGTTAGGGAAAATAAAGGAAAGGGCAATCAGTTCTCTTGCTACTTAGGATGTGATTCCCTCAAAATAAACTACATCGCAAAATAGGAGCATAGTATTTTTATCTGTGTGTCAAAAAAGAACGTATAATAGTGTTTTGTATTGCTGTTTTAATAATGACTACTTCTTCCATGGTATATGTGGGGAAACTGATGTCATCAAAGGGTAACTGTCTCAACATTACGAAAGATTTGAGGGGGCATATTCTGTCCTTAGTACTTTCAGACAACTGTATTTAAGTCAATAGTATTGCATAAATGTAACTACGGGTAGAATTTGATCAGCAATTTATAAATGATCATATATACTGCTGGAGTCTGCAGCTGTGTTGTGCTGATATTTAGCTGCTCTATTGTGAGCCTCTGACTCTGATATGAATAAATACAGAATGCACAAGCCAGGTAAATCTCAGGGGGACTGCAAATGGATTTTCTTGTTTGGCTTCCCCCCCCCCCCAATCATTCCCATCTCCTTTATTTGGAACAAAGGATTTTTTGGGAGGAGGAATACAGAAGAACCTGATGAAAATAACAGCTAGGTATTTCTGAGTTTCGATTTTCAAGCAGCCTGGTATAAGGTAATTACACTTACATCACACTAACAAATTCTGTTTGTGCAGCGCAGATGAGAATAAGTTTGTGGCAGAAACAAAATAAAACCATTATAAAGATGATTTTGGGTACCGCAGAGTTTTTATGAAATCTCTGGAGATAGGGTCCCATCTTTCTTCTCCAGGCCGATGGGAACAGAGCACATTGGTGACCTTCTCAGTTCTGATTGTTACAGTTCAGTCCCCTACACTGACTGGGACCATTAGCTAATTCTATACATGGAGAGGGAAAATATAGGACATGCCTAACTGGTGAACTGCAGGTGATCCTGTGCTGAGTACCCTTTGTTCTCAAGTCTGCCCGCATAACGAACCAGCCGTGATCCAGAGGCACCGAGACATGCTGGGGGCTGGGGGTGCTGGTGTTTCTGCTGTTTCCAGGCTTCCATCTTATCACCCCTCCTGGGTGACCTGAGACAGTGTGTCTGTGCCAGACCAGTCTCAGCCTATACTAGGTCAAAGAAGGAAAAGCTGCCTTAAATTTAGCTAAGGTATTTTTCCCGTCCCATGAAAAGGTTTTATAATCCAAGGCAAGTTATCTCAGATTCATACCACTGTACACGGCTTCAGAAAAGAAAGGTTGAATGAAAGTGGAAATTCAGTATTACCTGGTTTGCATTAGCAAATGTATGATTTATCTTCAGATCAGTGGAAAGAATAAGAAGTTTGGTCAGAAATCCCTGACTTTAACAACCAGTATAGAATGAAAAAAAAAAGGTGGCTTTTTTTTTTTTTTGCTTCAGCCAAGATAGCCTTGCTAGGACAGAGTTACAGCTTCACTGAAGAATCAATATGCAGAGAATGCGGGACTAAATGCAAATCAAGTTTCATTGAAGAAAAAAAATGAATGTCGGAACTGAGAACTGAAAAGTACAGATCAAATAAAACTAAGTAAGATCCCTCTTCTTCACCAGTGAATTTTAATCTTGGTTCAAGCTGCAGAACTATAATTCTGAGTCCAGAATTTTAAAAATAAAGATGTAGGCAAAATGTACTTTGCAATTTCCTTTAAATGAATCCAATGATTCTATCTTCCAGGGCAGCATTGAACTCCCATGGTGCTTAACCAAAATCAAGGGATTACTCTCCATTATTATCCTATAACAAACAGAATAGGTTAATAGCTGTCTTTGTCATTTCTAAATTGAGTACTGTATTATTATGCATTGTTAGAGCTGACAGGCGCACATCCCTATTACAGCACTTCTATAACCTCACACAATAACAGCGATGATGTTTTGCAAGATGTTTTGATATTTGCAGGCCTTGTAAGATTTTAGTAAAGGCAGTGTTTAGGTTAGATAGGGAAAAGGAGAGCGAAAACAGAAGTGTTTTTCTTCTTCATTCTAATTTAATGTTGTTTCCTGCACAACTCCTGCAACTTTTTTGACATATGAGAAATGCCTGGAGGAGGCCAGTCTGTCAGCAGAACTGCCAGGAAAAAAATTATTTATAGAAAGAACAGAGGTGCAGTTAAAAAAGAAAATAAAAAAATACTCCCCTTTGAGAGGAGATGGAAAAGCAGCTATAGACTAACGAGCCTTTCTTGATCTTTCCTCCTTACTTGAACAAAACTGTCCAAAGTCGTCGAACTCCCAACACTCAGAAGAGAATTGCAAATTGCCACATGGTGTCTCCCAAAGTTTCCTACAATATAATATATGCTTGCTTAGGGACTATTCCCCACCTTTCTCCTCTGTAACATAGTAGTTCCCATATACAACAGACTGGTATTCGCTGGAGATCTACGAGACTCAGATTTGAACTGCGCTCCAACTTCAAGCAGAGACTTTGATTCGTGTGTCAGACATTACCCCAGCATTATATATCAGTGCCCTTAGTAATGGTTATTCTTGTTTGTAATTTCTTGAAAATGTTTTTGAAAGACTGGAATTCTTCTCTTCTGACTAATTGTACTGCCAGGCTTTTTTTTCCCCTATAAAACAAACATGATATGGATGGCAAAATTTTGGTATGGGGCATCAAAATGTTATGACCACAATTACAGTTCCTATCTTTGGCTAAGACACTCCTAAAGTGAGCCTTGGACAATAAACCCATCTCTCTGCAATCTTATACCACATCATGAAGTTAAAATTTCCTTCTGCATAGTATACGATTTTTGCATAGCTCCAAGGGCAGTACACAGAAACTGTCCTGACTTTGAGCTCCATTGCACTGTTCGAGTTTATGACAAAGAATATCTTTGCAATACCTGCCTCAGGTGCACAAGTTCCACGAGGGCCTGTAACTTCTCTCACCACGCTACTAGAGAAAAACCACGACACGCAGCAAAGCAAAAGATATTTATAATATATTTGCACTTAAATCTATGGGTTAGCTCTTGGTATTCTCATGTGAGTGCCACAGTCTCTATTGGAACTGCACCTACTGACAACGGTATAATTTTATCTATAGCCTGTTTGAAAGCACAGGCAGCTTTGTTGCAAGGAAATGCATTCTCATATATTCTTTTTCTCAATCTATCTTTCTGAGTCATTCACACCATATAAATGCTTTTGGTTTCACACGCATCTCTTGCAGCATACTAATTAAATGTTTCAAAAGGCTTTATCCATGGTTAAGTGAAGATAAAATTTTAATGATTTAATTAGCAAGCTCCAGGAAAAAAATAATAATTAACAAAGGCGGGTGCTTTTAGTGTCTCTTGCTCTCATGTTACATTCAAACCACAAGAAGATGCAACATTCAACATCGTTTTTTCAAGTATACTCAAGCTACAGAGAACATGGTCCACACCATGCTAGAAGGGAAGTGGGGAACACAACAGTCGAGTGAATTACGCCAGGTCTCAGCCACATGTTGTGAACGGTGCTTTCTCAAAGAAAGGAGTCAGCTTGCGGGGTGGCAGGGGTGGGGGGAGGAATCAACTATCATTTGACCCTTAATGCTTGAAAACAACCGGAAAACAAACAAATGCTACATTCTGAAGGATGAATTGAAAACTGGTGCGCTTTCAGTATTTCCTTATGACTGTGTGCCTCTTGTCAGTTGGCTGCTTTACCCTCCCAGGCCTCTGCATTTAGGGTTTGGTAAAGATAAAATTCTGTTGTTCTGTATTATACATTTGAGAAGAAGCTAATTGCTCTGTGTGAATACCTTCCTATTACAATTTTGAATTTATTCTTCTGCTTTTTCTCTCCAGCAAGATTAGCCTATTATGAAAATCACTACCCAGACACTACATATCATTGACACAGAGCACAATATAAAGGCAGTTTGAGCCTGCCTCTGGGATGCAGCCATTCTAATCCCACCACTTGGCTCTCCTCTCACAAATGTGAAGAAGTTGGTTATAATATTCCGTTTCATATGATGCACTATGCTCTAATACACATACTGAATATCAAAAACTAGCACGTAAGGAGATGAAAGGGAGCCTGGATTGTTCACTCATTACAAAGCATCATTCATTCAAGGAAGTTAAACGCATCAATAGGCAGCTTTACTCCCTCAGCACAATTCAGAAGGATCAATGGTACATGCTAGCTCCTGCTTTAAGAATTAGAGATGAGGCCAGAGCAGAGGGAGGGCACAGAAAACACACATTTAGCTGCAATTAGAATTCTAGTCCATTGTAACATAATCATTGTTTTAGTTCACAAAATTTGCAGTTGGCAGCGATCTCACTCTGTCAGCCATCACTGAGCCTGCTCTGGAAAGACCAAGAGCTGCATTCACAATCAGCTCTTGGCAAAAACGGTCGCCATGCAGTCACTCAAAGCAATGTGATATCTATATTCTCATCTCATTATCATTATTCTTCTCAGCCAGGATTCCCCAGTAAGAAGACATGGCTGGCCAAGTTCTGTGGAAGGCTGTGTGCACAGGATAATGACGCTGTGCAAACTACATGCAAACGGAGGGCACTAACAAGCATGCCATGCAGAGGGTAAGCAAGCGATAAGGGTAGTGAAGAAACAGAGGAACTGATCCCAGGCATGGAAATGCTGCATAGCATGCAACTCTCTAACGCTTTTTGGTAGTATAGAGTGCTTATTCTATGTTCTGGTTCTTATAAACTCAGAATATGGGCACCGCTCAAGCCTTTAATCTGCAAGTCCCCTGAAGCACGGATTTGCTTTTACATGTGCTAGTCAACTTGTTGTAAATCACTGTGTACAGCTAACATCACTGTATCAATGACTAGCAATAAAAGGGTGATAATACGGGTGGTTGAGGAACCTGGAGAGATAAGTTGCAGGGAGCAACTGTAGAATTGATGTGGATATAAAGAAACACTTGAGGTCAGCTCCATGTCTTCAACTTAAAATTCAGGCTTTTGTTTTTCAATGCTCAGTTAAGAAACAAATTAAGTGAGCTGTACGTATCAAAGTCCCATTTACTGGACATCTTTAAACTGCTCTTTCCTGCACAATACGCTCTTCATACTATTTGACTTCCTTCCTGTAAATCTGACTAACCAAAGATGACCTATATTGCAAAACACTCAAATTTAATTTGGTTAACAAAAGCAGGTTTGGAGGACACAATGAGGAGCAGAGAATCTGAACCATTCACTCATTCAAAAGCATCATGCAGTCACAGCTGGTATTTTACAGCTGACGTATTTTGTTTTGCTTTCTCTGCATAAAAAAAAACAAGCAAGGAAATCAACAGTTTTGAACTTTGAGCTACACTGAAAGCAGATATGGGGAGTTCAGCCCCTGGTCAAGTTAAAAAAAGACCACAAAATCCCACTTAGATCCTTTACAATTAGACTTTAGAGATTTTCAATACTTAACTGTACTAATCTGAAAGAATTGCAATGTATAGCATACCCAGATCTCAAATGTAACTGCATCAATCTTGTAATGTCCTCACTCTTGCAAACTCCTCCGTGAAAACTAGGGAGGGTGATTCCAAGTGTATTTACTGACATGAGATTTTTCCACACTTCCCACTGCTACAGAAAACAGTTATTTTCCTGGTGAAACTATGGAGCACTACCTCCCTTCTTTCACCAACACTAACAACACAGGAAAGCATGTGCTATAAATATGTTATTAACACTTTGGTTAAAATTTGATTAAAATTTGATTAAAATTAACATAGGCTTCTAGTAAGCAAAGGTCTTTCCAAAGTCAGCTGTTGTTGCTTGGCTTCTTTGCAAATTTGCCTGTGAGGGTCTTCAAAAGTTCTTTCATAAAGATTAATTAAGGAAGAAAAAGTCTATATTTGCAATCTCTCTATTTTCCCTGGAAATGTAAATGTTTGAAAACACTGTGAGATTAGTTTAAACTCTTTTTCAAATAGAAAACTATTACCGGTGAGATAAATTGTCTTATAAGGGCACAGCCAAGATACAGAAGCTCCAGCTTAGAATTACCAGTGTAATTTGTTATCTAGCTGATCAGCTATTAAAAACTAAGCTGGACAGAAGCAAGTCTTCCAAGTTCAGCAATATCTCAAAAAAAATTCTACCAGGGATTCTCACATTGCTGTGGCTGTAGCACAAAGTCTATCAGTGTTTAAATTATAAGCCATGCTTAATTTAACTGTAAAAATTTGCTGGAGGCAGAGACTTGTAATATACATTTTTAGCCTAACAGCAATTTCCAATTTACACATTTTGAAAACAAATGTGGCAATGTTTCAGTTAGTGGAGAACAAATAATGTCTTAGAAGTCTATCTGTTACAGGAGTTGAGAAAAGGAGGATCTGCACATTTTAAAGCTGACAAACTCCCATTACTATCAATGCTGACATGTGCTTGGTTAATTCATACTTTACCAGAAACTGCCATCAAGTCATGAAATGTAGAATGACTACAAGTGTTTCATAAGCATTAACAGTGACAAATCATGTTTGATTACCTTGACTCATTTAACTAGGAAAAATTAGAATATATTACAGAAATCTAGACTTGACGTTTCTTTCCCTCTTACTTGCTGGACAAAGGCGTTGATCTAAATCATCTCCTTACTCAACAGGATGAGGCACAGAGTCATAACTTCAGATGTCCAGAATGACAGGTGTATCTGCACCAAAAGGATAGCTTTTCTGTGCAGGAGAAAGGATTTTTTTTTTCCAGGAGTTAAGCTCAGACACCACCACAGGATTGTAGAATCATCATTACCCTTCCTCAATTCCATTCCAACAGCAAGGTACAAATCTTCTGTCAGCTTTTGCACAGAGAAACTCTGCAGAAGATCATGTTTGGGTTTTTTGTTCAGTTGTGCGGTTTTTTTAAAGAAGAAAAGAGTGAACCAAAGTATGATCATTAAAAATAATTTTAATCCATTACTCATTTTTTAAGATGAGGAGGAAAACAGAATGAATTACTGCTGAAAGTTATAATGACCTACTGGATTTCTAGAATGTGCTTTGTATCATGATGCAAATCATAATGCAAATGGCACAAGAATTTGAATAAACCAGATCAGAACCAAAACTGTTCCTCCCTCAGTCAGTGAGGAAAGAATGGTCTTAGGTAGGTAGGCTTTCTGTTCTTCTGCCACAGCAAAGGCAAGAATGCTGGCATTTTATATAGGAGTCAGGACAAACAACTGCTGTCTCCTTTCAAAATTGTCCTGAGTCCAGTCCCACTGACGACAAGCCTCAAAATGTCTCTTTGAATGGAATCACTTTTAGAACAGGATACAGGTTATAATGCTCAGTGTATTATCTTCAACAAGCCTTATCTGGATTCAGTATCCATAAGTCTGTCCTTAGGAGTCTATGATCATTAATATATTGATTGCACCATACGGGCCTGATAAAGCAAAGTACTGTTCCTTCTTTGCAACAGGATCACTTTGTAACACAAGAAATCAAGTATTTACTAGCAAGCTTATCTTCCTTGATCTCATCATTCCTCTGATGTTCCTTTGGGAGCCGTGCTTCTTTAGACAACTTTCAGCAAAGCCTCTGTGTTAGTCAGCTTATCCTCCTAGAGGGTTTAACAAACTGTTTCATGCTTCTTTCAGTGGAATGCATTTAATTGTTCACCATCCATGGTTCACCATGATTTTACAACATGAGTTGTAAACTCACAACAGAGTAAGCCTTAATTTTGTTGAAGGAACAGCGGGAGGACCTTCCCAATAAAGAGCTCAACAATTATAGTTGATGCAATTTTAAGCTGGGATCTTACCCTTAGCAATTTTGCCTGATCTCTCCCGTTCTCCCCCAACAACCCTCTCTGACTTAACTCTATATAGTCAAGAAAACTCACCCCAACAACAAACAGTCCTGCATCACGTACACACATACACTTACTGAATCTGATGTGTATGATGTAACCCGCTTACCCTTCTTTTTCAACTGGATTACGTCATTTGCTTCAGGCCTTGCAAAATTAGTTAGGACAAATGAGATATCAAAATTTTGAAAAGATGTAAGAAATAAATTAATAGAAAAATTTATACTTCTGTAAAGGGAAAATTCTCTTTGGACTACAGTCTAACTTGTCATGTGCTGAACAGTCACTCATAATAACTGGTAAGTAATTTATTTAGCAAAAGATCAGAACTTGGATATAGGATATCACACCGCATTTGCCTATGATTAACCAATGATACAGTTAAAAAAAAAAGCCAACCCTGTTCATAGTCTTTTTCCTGTGGAAATTGTTTTATTGCAGGTTATAGGTTTCATTAGATCACTTTATGAGGAAAAAAAAGAAAGAATTGCAGTAACCACTCCAAGATAGGGAGTAAGAAGGTTGGGGTTTGGGTTTTTTTGGGGGGATTTTTTTTGTTTGGTCCCTCCCCCCGTATGAACACACATTTGTTTGGCTGCTGTTGCTCTTCTGTTCTATGCATGTCTTATAATTTTTGCTGTAAATCTGTCAATTGCTGGTTTTCAAACTGGAAGGATAATGAGCTATCACAAGCCCAGAAGTGACAGTTCTAGATATAAAACATGAGGCCAAAAAGAGCCAAAGGCACCAGAACCTTGGACATATGACAGAGGTCCACACAGTTCTGGAAGTGCAACTATGTATGATGCAAAGCACATTATCTGCGTGATTCCAGAGACACCATGACCCTGAGAGCACGCCATGTGTACACAGTTCCAGGCACATCAATATTCATTTGTCCACAAAATAGGCTCTAATAAATCCTGATCGGCAGTTGTGCCTGTTCCCTATGTAATTAGCATTTGTGTGCTTTTCACTGCCCAGGACTGTCATCTAGAATCCTATAGATTACGGCTTTCCATTTCCCCTCCAGTATTGTAATTTCTGCCAAACTGCCTTAATGCCAGAGAACATAGTTGTAGAATGATTAAGAAAAAAAATAAATGAACAAACTCATCATGTCTGATTTTAACTGCTTTCTATGTTCATTATGTGATACATGTTTCTCTCTCAGGGTTTGTTGAACTGTCTACCTTAGGTATGGCCCTACAACCTCCACTTTGCAATTGAAAGCTTCCTTGCAATTATTTTCATGAAATTAGAAAGAAAGATGGTATGAATTTCCACAACAGCTTAATGGACTTCAATTCTTTATTCAGCAAGCAAACTTTTACCAATTTCTTAGTAGGTTTACCAATGAACTTCTTTGTGATCTACAATAATCAGTAAGTACGTATGTTATATACAAATTGAAAACACAACATGTCCAGTCACTCAATATGAAATCCATTGAATCCAATGTGCTGTCTTTTAACTAACCCCTGGGAAAAAGCAGGATTTTACTGGATGCTATGAAGCTTAACGCACTTAGGCTCTGATGGACCAAGGAAATAAATTAACTGCTCCTCAGTGGAAAATGCTCTAGCCTCTGATTCCTGATAAATACATTTGCGCTTCTCAGGTTATTTCAAATGAGTAGATATGACTTAAAGAAAGATGGTCTCCAGGTTATGTTGGATTAACACCACTGCAAACATTGTATAGATTAAATTATATCCAGAAACAACCTGGAAGCCAATTAGATCTAAAAAGAATAAAGAAAATTTCCTCTATGAAGAAGCAAGACAGCAGGATTCCACATTAGCTGAGATTTCACAGTGATCTTTTAGTATTGCTCCAAAACAGAATACACATCAACAATCAATTCTGGAAACGGCAAAGACATGGATAACTGCAGTGGAGACTGCTATCTTTAAAACTCAGGAAAAAGAAAACAAAGAATGTGATAAAGCGAGACAATGTTTCAAATATTGAATGTTTTAAAATGTTTACTCTGCAGAAGTTTTATTAAAAAAACTTCATAGGAAATTCAATTTTCCTATGAACAGAACCACTCTGGAGAGTAAATTTGTCCATTAAAGTGCAAGTCCCACTTCATATAAAAATCTCAATGAAACCTTAACTGTCAATTTACTGCTGATCACTCTGTAATATGTGACTTTATAAAGCATTGTCCAAGATTTTTAAAATTAAGTATTTATACTCCTAAATGACTTCTGCCTGAAAAATAACCAGGTATTGATGAATTTTGAGTCATCTCCTTGCATGTCCAAATATAGATGTAGGATGTTCTTGATCAGTAAAGCATCACAACATTTTTCTCAGCGGAGAGAGTAAATATTAATACTACTCTGAGTCCAAATTCATCACTCTGCATAACGCTTTGAGATCTTTGGATGAAAAGCATTACAGATATATTTCCAGGATCTTTTCCAGAACTCTGGGAGTATTTAAAAGCTCTGTAAACTCCTTCCTTCTTTAACAGGACTTACAGCATGTGGTCTCAAAAGAATGTATATGCCATTCACTGTTATATACTGGCAATTGGAATTCTGTCAACTAGACTTCTTTTGCCTTAACTTACTCTTTGTTCTATTTTTTTTTCTGTGTCACACTTCCCTCTTACTGATGGATGCTGTAGCTGTACTAAATGACGTGTACTTTTAATGAAAATAAGCTCACTTTTAGCTTGCTAGCCATATTATCTTGACTTTATTAGTTTCTGTACAAAAGCTGTTTCTTATTAATTACATCAAACTTTTTTAAAAGACAGTAAATGCTGAAAAATAAAATATAAGTATACGTATGAGCTTAGAGCCAGTGAAAAAGGGTGAAATAACAGCTCGGCAGCCTTCCAGCAATGTCACAGTACAAGGTAGGCTCTGGTTTTTGTTGCGTATTTGATCTGTCCAGAGCTTTTTCATTTATCAGAACAGCTGGTTTACAGCTATACTGCACAATTTTTTTGAATAATGGTGCATTCATCTTAACCCTATTAAATAAACAAAACAAAAATGCTCTTGTGACTGCAAAGGGTTTAGCTTTTTTTTTTTAGAGGCTTTCTGTACATTGAGACTAGCAGGACTGCTTTTTAGTGGAAAAAAAAGCATGTCTGTTTTGAAAGGGTCCAATTAGCAAGTCTCAGGACGCTCAGCTTACAGTGCTGAGTGAAATTGGAGCTGGACTTCTGCAAAACAAAACTCCAGTACACTACTTACTGGATAGAAAATGTAGTCAACTGAGAAGCAGGAAATATGAGGAACAACAAGGAAAAAAAAGAAAGTGGATGATAAAACCCATTCTCTCCACATGTTTTCATTTATAGAGTATCATGAAAGCCTACTTAGAGACTTTTGTTTACTCTTAACCCAGACACCGGAGTTTTCCCTCAACATTCAGCATCTATAACTAGAAATAGTTCTTCTTAGTTTTTATGAAATTCTAATTTTTTAACTATTGGAAATGATGCACAGGTTGATGAGTAGTCTGGGGATCTCAAAGCACATAAAATTACTTTGTTTTCAAGCAAAGGAAAGGGAGAAGAGAAAAACACGCAAGACTGGTTAGTATATGAAAACAGTCCAATCAGTGCCAAAAAAGGGAAATCCCATTACAATTAAACTCCAGTATTACAAAACAAAGAAAATTCTAGCAAATTCCATAAAGTCGTACTAGGTAAATCCAAGCCAAACTCATGCCAAAGTCTTCAGCTGAAGTACACACAGATCCTCAGATCTACGTGATGACCTTTAGAGGTCCCTTCCAACCCAAACTATTCTATTATTCTATTAATCAATATTAA